>SNQJ01S0042275.1:251178-271709 GCA_010110895.2 Picea sitchensis | reverse complement strand
CTCTGAATGCCTTCAATGCCCCCTCCTGGCCTCAAACAGGCCTTGGTTATATAGCTGGGAAAGTTGGTTTCTCATCCCCAACTTCCTCCCAAAAATTAGGCTCCAAAACTACCCAATAACTCCCAAAAATGAATTAAAAATAGGTTAAATTAATATTAAAAACCCAAAATTTAGTTAAAAAAACCACTTTGTAACTATAATATGGCATTTAGCCCCCTTCTGTTGTGTGCGCGCCCCCTTGGCAGGGTCGTATGGGGCCATGTGGCCGAGCTCCAACCCCCCTTTCACGCTAACTCCTGGTCGCATATATTACAAATGAACCAAGGGCTGGGGCTAAGCCCCAACCCCTTTGTGCCATATTACATCAACTATACTTTAAATAATTATAAAGTGGTTCATTTAAACAAGAAATAACATGGCACATTGGTTATAGGACTATTGTGAAGGCGCATAGGCTTAGTGGTTGGTCATGGGTTCAAAACCGATGGACCCCAAAACTTTTGAAACCTGCCACTTTGACTGATGACTGGGTGCCACATGGCTGCCCATGATTGGGCCACGTGGCACTTTCCCATTCAACGGACAAATGCCACTTGTCAACCATTGACTGGTCCAGTTGCCTACCACATGTCTGCCCTGTCAGCAAACTTGCCCAATCACCATCAGCCAGAGAGTGCCACGTCATCTACTGCACAGTCAGCATGCTGATTTCATCAGCATGACTTTTTGACCAGTTGACCTTTGACTTTTTACCTGTTTGGGCTTCCGATCAGAACGCGATAAATTTTTCATACGGAACCCATTTGACAAAGTAAATATACCATCGGAATCAAGAAGACGAGACAGACGCAATGGCATTGGTTTCGTCGGATTCTGAGCACTTTAATTTTTGAGCATTTTTCAAGCCCTATTAGGCTTCTGGATCCGATTTTGGATCAGTGCTCCACTCTTCTGTGAGTCTTCTTGTGTTCTTTCAGCATCCAAGTTTCTGGCTCTAAAAAACTTTGATCTGTTTTCTTGTTATTCAATCAAGTGCGCTATCCTCCTAGTCATGAAATCTTTTAATTCTTGCTTCTTCTGGACTAGGGATTCCTCTTCTTTTGTCTGGATCTGATCTCTCTAGATTCAGGGTTTTCCCAATAACATAGAAAATGGGGCGTTGTTCTCAATAAATTTAACAACTTCAAAATCTTCCTCTGTCAAGGTTCCATGAGCAGTCATATATGTCTGGGTGAGTCTTCAACATAGGGTTATCAACTTTCCTCTAAATAATACTATTACTCCCAATGAAGGAATCATAGCAGGCTTTCCTAAAATTTCCCAAGTTCTTTCTATCATGATATTCACTTGTGTTTCTTCATCCAGAACACAGTCAATGTCAAAGTCTCCTATTCTTGCTTCTATAAGTTCTTTTTCTTTGAAGATATTTGATAAGTTGATATTTCTGTGATCACCCAGGGTTTCTTTCATTTGTAGCAATACATTCTCTGATTATTTCTGGGGTTCTGTCATGGTCTTCGTTTCTTGACCTTCCCCGGGGTTTTCATGTCTCGTATTCAATCTTTTGAGCTTAGAAATCATTATAGGGAAATCCAAAACTTCATGGTCAATAACTTTACAACAAAGACAACTAGGTATTCTATCAGGAAATTCCTTAGCAATATGTCATGGTCTTTTGCAACTGTAACAAATAATTAATCCTCACTTTCTCTTAAACGATCCCCAACCTTTCCTGTATTGCGCACTAGGATCACAATGACTAACCTGCAAAAAATTCTTTCTAGGATCCTGCATCCATTTGTTAGTCCAAACATTCTTTCTGTGCATAGGAATAACATACCTTTCATTGTTTCTATCATATCTACTCATATCAAATCTTCTTTCTTCTAACTATGCCCTAGTTTTCAAACTAGGACAAAATTTATCAAACATACCTAGATCCATACTGTCGAAACAAAAATTTCCACTTATCTTTCTTTTCTCAGAGAACAAATCTTTCAAATCTTAAAACTTTTCATTGTTCTTACCTCTATTAGAGCACAAGGCATTCAGATCTTACCTCTTTTCTTCAGATTTGACTTTTCTTCTTATCACAGAGCTTCACAAGTCAAGTAGAATACTGTGCACTAGAGCAACGGATCTACGCACAGAGATTTCACTTTTCTTCAATTCCCAGGAATCACAGTTTCCGGTCCAGGGAACAAAACCATTTGTTGGCATAGGGGAAGACCCGGGGTTCAACTCTTCAACAACGCACCAACAAAACCCTAACTACAAACCCTTTCAGCAACAACTGTGAAGAAGATGCAGTCTCACCCGAGGTAGAGGCAGGGGTGGTTGTAGGACTCCAGTGTCTGCAACCTTAGCTGGGACATAGATATGTGATTGTAACACCTTAATAGAGGACTTAGAAGTTATAGATCATTAGTATTCATCCTTAACTCACAACGTAGATAAATCCTAATAAGATATCAACGCAGTATTCACCTAGATCTAGTATATTCAAGTACTAAGCATATTCACATAGATTAGATCTAGCATTCATTCATATTATTAAGCACAAAGCATCAACAGATCTATCTATCATTCATCTATGCCAAAGCACTAAGCAAGTAAACACATAAACACATCAATACATCACACAAAGCATAGCAACACAGGATATACGTGGTTCACCCCCAGCCTAGGGCTATGTCCACCAACTCTTCTTCTCTTTTATTATCTTTTGTCAATCTTCTACATGCACAGAGCCACGAGATCCTAATTCACATAGGACAGGATATCTGTGCGCACACCACTAGATCTTCCTTCCCCCGATATTGATCACAACACAAATCCTTTACATAGTTTCTTACAGTCACTTGCACTTAGCTTTGCAAGCTTCTCACACTATTCACAAAGCACGTACAACTACCACTTGCACTTAGCATATCATCACACAGATGTCTATATCATCCTTCACGCCCCTTCTTACATCGCCTATGCATATTTTTATACATCACAAAGTAGGCCTAAACATGGGTAAACCCATGGGTTGACATCCCCATACCCGTTACATAAGTCAAAAACCCAAAAATCCCTAAACAAGGGGCAGAGATCTCGCGATATCTGCTTCAAATTGCGCTCCGCCTTCAACATCCTATCGAAGTCCCAAAATAGGTCAAACATGAACAAGGATCCTTTTTGGCAAAGTGGCAAACCCAAGGTTCAACATTTCAACAATGCACCAACAAAACCCTAAATATGAGCCCTTTTAGCAACACCTGCGAAGTAGATGCAGTCTCACCCAAGGTAGAGGCATGGGTGGTTGCAGGACTCCAGTGTATGCAACCTTAGTTGGGACACAGATATGTGATTGTAACACCTTAATAGAGCACTTAACAGTTACATATCATTAGTATTCAACCTTAACTCACAACGTAGATAAATCCTAACAAGAGATCCACACAATATTCACTTAGATCTAGTATATTCAAGTACTAAGCATATTCACATAGATTAGATCTAGAATTCATTCATATTATTAAGCACAAAGCATCAACAGATATATCTATCATTCATCTATGCCAAAGAACTAAGCAAGTAAACACATAAACACATCAATACATCGCACAAAGCATAACAACACATGATATACGTGGTTCTCCCACAGCCTGGGGCTACGTCCACCAACTCTTCTCTTTTATTATATTATGTCAATCTTCTACATGCACAGAGCCACGAGATCCTACTTCACATAGGACAGGAGATCTGCGCACACTCTCCTAGATCCTCCTTCCCCGGAGCTAGATCACAACACAAATCCTTTACACATTTTTTTACAGTCACTTGCACTTAGCTTTGCAAGCTTCTCATAGTATGCACAAAGCATGTACAACTGCCACTTGCACTTAGCATATCATCACATAGATGTCTATATCATCCTTCACACCCCTTCTTACATCACCTAGACATCTATTTATACATTACAAAGTGGGCCTAAACATGGGTAAGTCGATGGGCCGACATCCCCATACCTGTTACATAAGCCCAAAACCCAAAAATACCTAAACAAGGGGCCAAGATCTCGTGATCTCTGCTTCGACTTGCGCTCCACCCTCGACAGCCTTTCGAAGTCCCAAAATAGGTCAAACATGACCAAGGATCCTCAAAACTTGGTCAAGGTCCAACACTCCTCTATCACTGTAGAAAAGCCTACTGAAACAAGTGGATCTTCCCAGGAGGTGTCACATCTCCTAGAGGCCTGTTGCCTCTGAAACTTCTATCTAGCCTCCTCAACTTATGACACCTATCAGTCCTAGAAGATGTCTCTCTCCCACATGAATATGAGGGGGAACTCCCTCTGAATGATCAACTCTTCCTCTAAGCAAAGTGACTCTTTTTGAGAATAGGCTCACTCTGATTCTGCATGCTCTCAATGAAACCTGACTCCCTCTGAGTCTGTGCAATCTATGGATCCTTATATTCCCTCTACACATGTTGACCTCCTTTTAAGTCTGATCTCCAATGAATTTTCTTGGGAGGATGCTCCTCTCTACTCGATCCTGAGGGAAGATTCCTTCTGCACTTTGGTTCCCTTTGAGATGGTACTTGGTGGGGCCACCTCCCTCACCACTAGTGGAGCCACCTTCTCCTCCTCATAACTGGAATATTTGGAATAAATGATGTGATTTATCAATGCCATATAAATTGAGAATCTCTAAGGTCATTCACTCTCCCTGAAAGTATCATAGGGATTTGCATGCCCCTCTGCATCCTGTAAAGTATCACGAAGCCAATCTAGCCTCTTCCCGGTCACTGCAACATCTCTAGGTAGATCCACTAGCCCCACTGACTCTATTGGCTCATCCTCATAGTTTGAAGGATGAACAACTAAACTAGATGGATCTATATGGTGAGCGAGAGAACTTAAGAGTTCACTGTAAATGCAATAGATTGAATGGAAACACACAAAAACCTACAACTTCTAGTTCGATTTACAAGCACAAAAACTAGTCAAACAAGAAGAAATTATATACAATAGATTACTTTGCAAGAATAAATGGAATAGACATGTTCAAATAAGAAGAAATGAGATCAATAGAGCCTCTTACCTCACTTGAATCAGTGTAATTATGTTGATTCCATGCAGAAACTATAGGCTTAACAGAAGCAACCAACTGCAAAATTGTCTCATTGAGATCATGTATGAAACTCATTACATGTTGGTACCCAACAATCGAGTTGACATCATTTTTAGTGGCTCTTACTGGGATACTTTCAACTCCAACTAAAGGCTATGAAATCTCTATCGACACTCTAGATTTTTACTTGATCTTACTGTCAGATTTACAAGAGTCTAATGTTACCATATATTGGACAATATCTTCTACCCCTGGTTCTATGTTACTATGTTCCACCTAAAAGAAAATGTCAAGTTTCAACACAGTCAGTTCAATAAACAAATCGAAATAAATAACAATTTAAATTCAACCAAAAAGCAACACTTACTGTCAATTTGTCTCTTTTGTCCTACAACCTACCTCGACCAAATGTATATGGAGCCCTCACATTATCTCTTGATTTCATGCCTCTGTTCCTCTTTTTCAAATATTCTCCGGAACACATAATTTCATTCAATGCTTCCCATTCTTTTGGGGATAGAGTGGAGTTTGTCCTATCTTTTCCTTCAATGATTAACTTTTTGCAATTGTATCTATAGTATTTCATCAAAAGCCTCATCTTAGACATGTAATATTTTCTAGAGATTTGTCCACCAACAGTCTCAACAGAATTTTCTATTTTTTGTATAACATTTTCCACACTTTGCGGATCTTGATATGCAAAACTTGATTTGGTAATACCCAAATGGGCCCTACATCTTGTTCCCAACTCGGAGGCCCACCATGTTTCATTTGGCCCTATGGGCTCACCATATTTTGACATGTAAACCAAGAATGGATTCTTACCTTCTATTTTCCTTTCTTTTGCATTCCTCTCTCTAAATATATACAAACCTTGACTCAATCTTTGTCTTTTAACAAAAGAGGACACATCTTTTGACCCACTATCAATATTTCTAGTTGATCCAGTTCCATCAGTAGATGCAATAGGTGTATTTTGAAGCACACCAGATGTAAGTGTATTATCTTCACAAATTGCATTAGCTGGAACTGCATGCTTCTTGGCCACATCATATTTGGAAGTAGGTAGCTCAATACCGGTCTCTATAGATGGTGGTTCTAACATCTCCTTCAATTTTGAATAAATGATCTCCAAACTTGATTTTCCTTTAATCTCATGATTATTGATAATCTCTTTTAGACTTTGTGTGAAGATATCATCCTTACGGTGTACATCACTGTGTGCAATATCTACATGCACTTCACCACGTGCATTATCAATTTTCACATCATCACCACCACTATTCTTTTCAGCAGTTACATTCATTGCATCATTAATGTGTTCTCTTATACGTGGAGTTGGTGGAAATACATCTTTATTTCCCTCTGATTTTTGCTCCACTTTCTCTGCATTATTTTTTTCTTTCCTATAAAAAAAATCATATTATGGCTTATATACATAAAGTGTTGGTTGTGGAGCTTGGTTATATTCCTTATTCATAGGTCTTTGTTTGCATCTTTGTTTATACCCCATGAATACTTTACACCCTAGAAGACTATACACCCCTCAACATGGGGGAGTGCAGGGGGGGCTTTCCCCCCTTGTGGGGTCCGGGGGCAAGCGGACCTCTGAAGGAAAAATTTCCTTGTAAATGTATATTGTAATTTCATATTAAATATGGACCGTTCATTATAAGGTTGCAGATCTGATGGTAGAAGTTATGTTAGGGTTTTTTCCCCTAGAAGGAAACCCTCTTGTATGAGAGAAATGTATTGTAGCTATGTATCATTACGAATATTTTATTCTGAGTGAGGATACTGTGACAGAAAGAAGAAGAAGTTACAGCGGGTGTGTTGTAGATTGTATCCCTTAATTTTCTAGATAATAATAAAGGAAGAACCTGGAAATTTCTCTGGTGGGCGTAGCCCACATTGGGTGAACCAAGCATATTTGTGTCTCTATTGCACTGTCTATCTTTCTTTTTTTTACGCATTTATTTTTTATTTTATTGCTCCACGATCTTTTTTTTCTAACAATTGGTATCAGAGTGAAAGGTAACTCATAGGAAAAGAGGATTCCTAGTTCGAGTGGGAGCAATGGCGGAAGATGGAAAGTTTAGGGTCAATAAATTTAATGGCCAAAACTACCAGTTATGGAAGATGCATATGGAAGATTGATTATATCAGAAGGATCTATTCCTACCATTAGGTGGAATAGAAAATAAGCTAATGACCATGAAGGAAAAATAATGGGATTTTCTTGACACAAAAGCACTAGGAATGATATGTCTGATCCTAGCAGTGTCGGTGGCTTTCAATATTTAGAAATAAAAGACAATGAAGGAGCCGATGGATGCATTGGGTAAAATGTATGAAAAAACCTTGGCACCCAATAAGGTATTTCTAATGAAGATATTATTTAATATGAGTATGTCAAAAGGTCGGTCTATTGCATATCATTTAAATGAATTCAATACGATTACTAATCAGCTAAGTTCTGTAAAAGAGGACTTTGATGATGAGGTCAGGGCTCTTCTAATCTTGTGCTCATTGCCATAAAGATGGAATGGTTTGGTCATGGTTGTAAGTAACTCTGTCTTTGCTTCAAACACTTTAAAATTTGATTATGTTGTTGGTGTTATCCTTAGCAAGGAAATGTGATGGAAAAGCACAGGTGAGACATTAGGTAATGCGTTAAACATGGAGAATAGGGGAAGACAAAAGGATATAGGAAATGGCTCAGGGAATAATGGGAATTCTAGGAAGGGAAGTTCCAAATCTAGACTTGGAAAGATAGAGTGTTAGAATTGTGGAAAGAAAGTACATCTGAAAAAAGACAATAGAGCTCCAAAGAAACAAAGAGATGGACAACATGAGAAAAATCAGGAAGCAGATGTAATAAGTGATGTGTTACAAGATGCTTTGATTCTTTCTGTAGATAATATTTCTGAGTCTTGGGTAGTAGATTCAAGGGATTCATTTCATGCCACCCCCCTTAGGAAACATTTTCTAGATTATGTTAAAGGTGATTTTGGATAGGTGCATTTGGGTGATGATGCACCATGAAAAATTATTGGAATGGGGAAGGTAAAAATAAAGAAAAGGAATGGAAACTAATGGTTGTTGAAATAGGTAAGACATGTTCCAAATACAAGGAAAAATCTAATTTCAATAGGGCAGTTGGCAAGTGAAGGTTGTATATCCATATTTATAGATAAGGTGTGGAAGTTCACCAAAGGACCATTGGTGATAGCAAAAGGAGAGAAGGAAGGTAAATTGTATTTATGTATTGGTAATACTCATTATTCTATCTCTTTATATTATATAGGATTAGATACAATACTATGGCATCATAGGCTTGGACACATGAGTGAGAAGGCGATGCAGATACTTCACAAAATAAATTTGTTTCCGGATCTTAAAAAAAATGATTTGGATTTTTGTGAGCATTGTGTTTATGGAAAACAAAAGAGAGTTGGATTTCTTGGAGTCGAAAAAGAAAAGAAGAGTGAAAGGTTAGAGTTTGTGCATACATATGTATGGGAACAAGCTCAAGTATCATCTCTTGGTGGATCTCGTTATTATGTTACTTTTATTGATGATGTAGCTAGAAAATTTTGGGTTTATTGCATTCAACAAAAATATGGTGTTTTTGATACTTTTAAGAAATGGAAATCTTTAGTTGAGAATGAGACAGGAAAAATGTTGAAGTGTCTTAAATCAGATAATGGAGGTGAATATTGCAGCAAGGAGTTTGATGATTATTGTTCATACCATGGGATTCGTAAAGAAAATACATTTCTAGGAACACCACAAGAAAATGGTGTGTCAAAAAGGATGAATAGGACAATCATGGAGAGTGCAAGGAGTGTGATATTGCATGTTGGTTTTCCCTTACAGTTCTGGGAAGATTCTGTAGATATTGTTGTTTACTTAATAAACATAGGACCTTTAATCTCTTTGGATGGTAGAATTCCATAGGAGGCATGGGTAGGTAAGAAGATAAACTATTCTTTTTTGAAGACTTTCGGTTGTGAAGCATTTGTCCATATTGATAAAGAAAATAGAACAAATTTTGATGCAAAATCCAAGAAGTGTACCTTTATTGGATAGGGTGTTAATGATTTTGGTTATCGCTTATGGGATTATGAAAATCACAAAATCACTAGGAGTAGATATTTCGTATTCAATGAGAAGGTCATGTACAAAGGTCATTTGCAAGGAAAGACACAGGAAAAATAAAAACCAGAATACACAGTGCTTGATGAGAACACTGAAAGAGAAATTCCAAAGGTATCAGGAAATCAAAATGTACAACAACATGAGCAACGGGCACCTCAAACTCCTGCAAGTGTTGTTAGAAGATCTACCAGGTTAAGTAGACCCCATGAACGATACTCTCCTTCATTGTATTATTTATTGTTGACTAATTCTGGTGAACCATAATGTTATGAAGAGGCAATATTGTAGGTAGAAACTAAAAAGAAGTGGGAGCAAGGAATGAAAGAGGAAATGGATTCCCTGATAAATAAACAAGATTGGGATTTGGTTCAGTTGCCTGAAGGAAAAAGAGAATTACAAAATAAATGGGTTTACAGGTTGAAGGAAGAATATGGAGGCAAAAAATGGTACAAGGCTAGACTTGTTGTAAAGGGGTTTGCACAAAAGAAAGGTATATATTTTGATGAAATATTTTCTCCTATTGTTAAAATGACTTCAATTAGGAGTATTTTAAGTCTTGTGGTAGTACAATATTTTCATCTAGAACGGTTATATGTAAAAACAACTTTTCTCCATGGGGATTTGGAGGAAGAGATTTATATGCAACAGCAAAAGAGGTATGAGGTCAAAGGGAAGGAGAATTTTGTATGTAGGTTGAAGAAGAGTTTGTATGTCCTAAATCAAGCTCCAAGGAAGTGGTATTTGAAGTTTGACATGTTTAAGACAGAACAAGGTTATAGTAGATGTCATTATGATCATTGTTTATTTTAAAAGGCTAGAAAATGGAAGCTATATTATCTTGCTATTGTATGTAGATGACATGCTTGTTGTAGGGTTTCATATGCAGGATATAAATGTGCTCAAGAAGAAATTAGATAATTCATTTGTGATGAAGGATTTGGGTGATGCATAGAAAATCCTTGGTATGATAATAACAAGAGACGTGAAAAATTGCAAATTGACATTGTCTCGGGGTGAGTACATAGAGAAGGTGTTGGAGAGGTTTAGAATGCAGAATGAAAAACCAATTAGTACACCTTTGGCCATCCATTTCAAATTAACTAAGGAAATGTGTCCCAAGGAACAAGAGGATATATAATACATGTCCAAGGTCCCTTATTCATTAGTAGTTGGCAGCTTGATGTATGTGATGGTTTGTACAAGACCAGATATTGCACATGCAGTGGGAGTTGTGAGCAGGTATATGAACAATCCAGGTAAAGAACATTGGGAGGTAGTAAAGTGGATTCTCATGTATTTGAGAGGTATTTCTACTCATGCATCATGATTTGGAGGTTAAGACATTCTTCTGCAGGGATATGTTGATTCAAATATGGCAAGTGATAAAGATAGTAGGAAGAGAACCACAGGGTATGTTTTTAATATAGGTGGAACAATAGTAAGTTGGATTTCAAAACTGTAATTTCACTTTCAACAACAAAAGCATAGTATGTTGTTGCTACAGAGGCTAGTAAAGAAATGATTTGGTTACAAAGATTTATGGCAGAATTGGGAAAGAAGCAAGAGAATAGAAGGTTGTACTGTGACAGTGAGAGTGCCATTCATATTGAAAAGAACTCAACTTTCCATTCAAATACTAAGCATATATAGCTGAAGTACCATTTCATACTATCTGTTTTGGAAGATGGATATTGGAATTTGGAAAAGATACACACTAGTCAAAATCTTGCAGACATGTTAACAAAGGGAGTAACCAAGGAGAAACTGAGTTCCTACTCAGTTTTAATTGGTCTTCAAGCATGAAGGTGAAGATGATAAATTTTCCAGGTCCAAGAAGGATCATATTCCAACAAATACAACAATGATGGACTTGTTCAGATTAGTCTCCAAGTGGGAGATTGTTGGTTGTGGATACTGATTATCTTCCTGATTCAAAGTTCTTTGTTTTCAGTTGTGTTTATACCCCATGAATACTTTACACCCTGGAAGACTATACACCCATCCATGTGGGGGAGTGGAAGGAGGGATTTCCCCCCCTGTGGAGTCTGAGGGCAAGTGGGACCTCGAAGGATAAATTTCCTTGTAAATGTATATTGTAATTTCATAGTTAATCTAGACCATTCATTATAAGGTCGCAGATCTGATGATAGAAGTTATGTTAGGGTTTTTTTACCTAGAAGGAAACCCTCTTTTATAAGGGAAATGCATTGCGGCTATGTATCATTACGAATATAATATTCTGAGTGAGGATACTTTGAGAGAAAAAAGAGGAAGTTACAATGAGTGTGTTGATGTTGTCTCCCTTCATTTGCTGGATAATAATAAAGGAAGGAGATTGCAATTTCTTTGGTGGACATAGCCCACACTGGGTGAACCACATATATATGTGTCTCTATTGTATTATGTATCTTCTGTGTTTTATTGATGCATTTTTCTTATTTTATTTCTCCGTGATCTTGTTTTTCTAACATAAAGTTATTGCCTATAAAACATTAAACACTATTAAACAAATAATATACTAGTTAAGTGGATTAACAACTTGCATGTTTTTCAAACCAAGAGAAGATAAGTATTCATCATTCTTGGCTACATTTTCTCTGCGAGAGAACTCATATTCTATCAAGCTTTCTGCATTATCGATGAAGTCATCTAGTTTGTGCTTCACGTGATTTTTTTTCATATCCTAAAGTACAAATAAACAATAATGTATAAATCATCCACTTGAATCGGTATAACAACAATGGAAAATGAGTTTGAAACTTGGATTTTATTAATTGCATGTGCTAAAAAATTAAGTGCACAAGTGAAAGAATAAAAGCCACTTAAAATCATCCCCTGAAGTGTTTCTTATATAACTCAAAATCAACAGTAAATAAGTGAAATACAAACTCATGTTTTGTACTCAAATTTGCAGTGGTTAAACAATAAAAATACTTAGAATTAATTGAATGATTGCTCCAAAATCCAAACATATAGTAAGATGATCAAATGGGTTTATTATTAACCTTGAACAATAAGTTAAATGCAATTCAAAACACCGATGAACAACCTGGGCTTTGTATACAATGTACCAACAAAATAATGATGATTAGATTGAAAAATGCATGAGTAAAACAACAATGAAAAATTGCATCATACTTATAATTAGAGTTAAGGTGAGAATCTAGTTAAGGTGACAAACCATCATCATAATCATCTCCATTACCACCAGGATCAGAATCCCAATCACTTGTGTTTGTATCTTCCTGATTTTGTTCGTTATCCTCATTTGTGGCATAGAATACATTCTCTCTCCCAATCTCTTTGTTGTTAATCAAAGTCTCTTCTTCAATCACTCTATCATCATATTCAACCACTTATTTGAATGTTTCTTGTAAATTATTGACACATTTCCCATCAAGTATTATATCGACAACTTCCATGAATATTTATTTCGAATGAGACTCTGTTTGAATGACATACGACCATCTTAGGATTCTTACATCATCAATTATAAGTGATTGGCTAATTTGAAGAGGGGAGACATACGACTCGTCCATATTTGATAAAAATTATCATGTATTTGCACATACAAATCCATACTCATCATGTTCTACTATGGATGGTTTGACCCACTTATATTTTAAAAATACAGGACTATTTTCATTATAATGAACTTGAATAATTTCTTGGATGAATCCAACTACCATAGGCCCACATTCCACTAAAATTCATAGCCCATATATGTGGAAGTTATGAAATCTCACTTTCCTCCACTATTATATCTTGACCTTCTTATTTGCAATCATTGACTACATTAGCAATCCATTCTTCAAATTTTGGAAAAGAATCACCTCCAGTCAAATCATGACTCTTGCGCTTTTGAGGTCGATGTTGCATCCATATTTGATTCTCTTCTTTTTATTTCCTACATAGAATATGAAAGTATAAGATAATAAAATTAATAATATAAATATTTAAATGCAATTGAATCAATAAATTATTGTGTAAAAAATATTTTCACCTGCGCCACTTATCGAATGAAGATGTGTTATGAAGAACATAGGCATGTATCACACTTATTTCTTCATGTGACAACTTAAATATCTTTCCATTTCCTTCTAATACTTCACCTGCAACTCTCTCATCTTTGTAATCATCCCATACATGTCGATTGACACTTTTAAAATCCTTCATATATTCTATGCAAAATCCTACGACCTTTTGCATCGAATATCCCTCAGACATGATACCTTCTGGTTTTTCCCTAGTATGATTTTTTTTTCAAAACCTTCATATATATCTCTATAGGATACATCCATCTCGTTCTTACCGGGCCACAATGCTCTATTTCATATTCAATATGTATCAAAAGATGCATCAAAATGTTAAATATTGTTTGTGGAAATTCACGTTCCAATAGACAAAGGACTTCAACAACCTCCTGCCTCAAACTATCAAAGTTCTAAGTATCTAATACATGTAAACTCATTCTCTTTAATATTAGGCCCAACCTTATAGTTTCCAAACTTGATATATTGACTACAATAGGTAAAATATTCTCGATTATGACATGATAATCATGGGTCTTCAGGCCTCTTAAGCTATTAATGTTAGTTTTGATTATGATATTACTACTTACATATCCAGTGGGAAGGCGAGTCTGAGACATAAAATTTAAGAATTGTGCACATTGTTCATTTTTCCAGACATAAGGAGAACTAGGTTTTCTATATTTTTCATCATCATATTTTTCAACCCAAATATTTCAACAAATCTTTAGATGTTTCAAGCCTTCACATGATGAAACAATATCAGAAGCACCAAAAAGAGTTTCTATAATAGCATAGGCTATATTTTTCTCAGTATGCATAAAGTCAACAATATGCCAAATGGATATATCCTTGAAGTATGGAAAATTATAAAATATGCACAATCTTTTTACATTGATTTCATTACATAGATCATCTCTACTACCGCAAATCTCACCACTTTCAATAAACAACATTCTTTTCTATCCATTCTCAATAATGCATTCACTCATTATTGGTAAAGGTGCTTCATGATTCTTTTCCTGGCCATTGAAACATGTTTTTTGCCGACGATATGGATGATCCATTTTTAGGTAAGCATGATGTCCACAATAAAAACATTTATGAAAACTTCTTGAGTGCCTCATAAAATCCTGAAATTTGCAGCAAAGACATCCATGGTATCCATGAACATTGATACCAGTCAATGTGTCGTATGCAAGACAATAGTGAATCATAAACAATAAGGAATCTCTTAAAATGAATTTGATTGAATGACCATCCCTTAATAATTCAATTTCTTCAATTCATTTCCACAATTCCATTAGTTCATCATATAATGGCTCTAAATAAGTATCGATTGTATCTGAAGTCACACTTTTCTTTCCAGGTATAATCAATGATAACATTAAGAAAAATGGTTTAGTTGCTAACCATGGAGGCAAGTTATAATTTATTAAAACTACTGGCCAAGTTGACCATTTAGTACTTTTATATGAGAATGAGTTCACCCTATCTAGAGCCAAACCCAACCTTATATTACGAGGATCTTGGGAAAAATCGAGCCATCTGTTATCAAATTCCATCCACATCATAGAATCAGGAACATGTTGGTGTTTTCCATTGGTTCTCTTATTTTGAGCATGCCATTTCATAAGTTGACCAATGTCTCTGCACCTATACATTCGAAGTAATCATGGGATTAGTGGAAAGTGGTGAAGAACCTTCCTAGGAACCACAGTTGATTTTAACCCTGGTCTATACCTCCCTTCTTGAAATTTTGGAAATTATGTCTCACTTGCAATATTTTTGTGAAACAATACACAACCATTCACACATGTGTGTATGTTTTCATACCCTACGCCTATCTTAGTGATTTTCTTTTTACATTGACTTCAACTTGTTGGCAATGTGGAGTCACATGGTAACAATTGACTTAATAATGGTAATAACTCATCTACACTCTCATTTTTCCAACCATGCACCACTTGCAAGTTTAGAATTTGAAGTATTTTTATCAAATGACTTAACTTGCAATTAGCATACACATGATTTAAATCATCCTCCATTGACTTGGACCAATCATCGTTTAGACCCTCATTCAACATTCTATGAACTTCAACCCATTCATCTAACATTGTCTCACCTTAATCTATGTTTGGTGCCACTTCAATGATGTTTTGTACCTCTTCATCTCTCATACTACGCAATTGTATCATATCTTCATAATAATTTATGTTCCAAGGGAGTCCCCGAGGTGTAGGATAGTTGGTGATGAAGTGTGTTGTTAAGGCACTCGGTGATGTTAAGTTACTAGTTTGAAACCTATGAGGAAAAAACATCCATCCATGTTAAGGGTTGGTGTGGCTCAGGCCGGGTGTGATCCTTGGGTGATTTTGACAGCTTATATTCCCCTTAGTCACGGTTACTCAAGCCAAAGGCTAGTCCCGCAGGTCACGGAAAAACTAGCAAAAAAAGCATTTGTGTTCCAATGGCTTACACCACTATGCCCATGTCTTATTATATGTCGATAAATCAAATTTATTTCTCTCACATTTCCACCAAGACAATCATTACATGGACATGGATATATTTCCATATCATTCTCATCAATTATTCTCTCATCATATGCATGGTATTCATCCGTTGTCAACCTTCGATTTTGACTCATCTTTGATGTTCTTCATTCAAATATTAATTTGATATGTTAATTAACAAATATCAGGTAATTTAGATAGTACAAGGGCACAAAATCAACAAAGTTGTTGTTAACAATAGCAACATTGACAAGGAACTAAGATAGTTTATGAGTTTTTATTTTCTAGTTTTGAAGAGAGGTTGGGAAAAGCAAGAATTGCTCAGAGAAGGCAATAGGAAATGAGAAATGTGTCGTAGAAGGAGGAGTTTATCAACCTTGGTAGATCTAAATCCTCTACATTTTGGAAGTCTTATGGAGCATGTAGTTCCTACTCCAACTTCCCATTCTCAGTATTGGCCAAGTTATTGCAAATTAATGATTTTGGGGGAACTTGAAGGAGCTTGAAAGAATTTTTTCTAAAACCATCATGCACTGAAACTATCAGAGTTACATTTTTTTATAAAACGATCATAGTTCAATTTTTATGATATTGAATAATTCTAGAAAGTGACCACACTTTTGATTCTAGTTTATCTCTACTAGCTTCAACACAACAACACAGGCATTGGATATATCACTCACTAGGATTTTCCAACCAACAGAGATAGGGTATTCCAACCAACACAGGCATAGATTATGGTGCCTCTAATTATTATTCATCCTAGTGGATCCATGACCAAGAGGACCCTATGTCTAACCATAAACGCCTTCACGAGTATGGGCATATCTAGTTGGAGATGTCCTTGTTTCTGAAAGTAGTAATGATCATGCAGAAGCAAAAATACATGGGAGGATATATATTGGACTGGAACATATGTTTGTAACCTTTAATCTATCCCAATGCTCCATCAAATATTTTATCATTACTTAGATTTCTCATTTATGTTCTTATAGGACTGCAACATTGTTTCGTAAAGGCATTGTCTATTGCCAATGTTCATCGAAGTAGTAAGTAATAATGCTAATAGAATAAGAATATTCTCTCAATGTACACAATCAATTGTTGATGCATTACTCTGAAACCTGTTATGGTATTTTTATCTTGACCATATTGCACAATGCTCTGATTTATTTTGGAATTACAACAAATACATTGTTATAGCTCAAAATTCCACTTCTATGCATCCTTGATGTTGGCCTACTTATTCATACATCTACCAACCCATTTTGATAGAGTTATTTAATATATATATATATATATATATATATATATATATATATATATATATATATATATTGCATACACACCATGTTGTATAGGCAGAGCGTGTGCATACACTAGCTGCATAAATGAAAGTCCACGTACATACGCTTGTTGCACTACTGAAAGCACACGTGTACTCTAAAAAGTGACAAAAATCTATAAAATCAGTGCTTTTCAGTGGAGTTTATGGGATATCTTAGGTTTTGCAACCATCTTACCTCATTTATCCCTTTTGGAAACGAATTAACCATCATTTTCTCATATAAAAAGGGCCCTAGTGGGGTCATTTGGAGATATCAAACTAGAGGCAAGAGAACTATACCAAATTTTCTCTCGTGTTCCCCAAGCCTTCTTCATTTTTCTCTGAGTTTTATCCTCAACATTACCTTCTATCCATCCTTCTCCCCTTATGTTGGCATGTTGGTGGTGAAGATTTTATTAGGAATAGTGCACTTGGAGACTTAGTAGAGGAACCCAGGCGAGGTTCGTGGAGCGGCGCCAACAAATCAGGTTGTAACCTTCAATTTTGTTATTAATAAAAGAGAAATGTTATTGTCTCATATATAATGTCTATATATTTATGTTTATGTTTATGAATCTTCTCATGAATAACTAAATTTTTAGATAATCTTGATAATTAAGCATACGTTGTCCTAGATTTTTCTATAGAATTCTTTCATGCCAGCTTTGGTAGGAGATATATAGTCTTGGAACGAACATCAATCGAAATGGATCGACATCAGCCATAAGGACTTAAGGTACACACTTCTATATTATTTCTCTTCCCTTTATTATCGTAAGGTTGTGTTTGGTTTGGGGTAGAATATAACCTTTTCTATACTTTAGGGTTCCAAGGCTCTGCCTAGTCGCTAGACCTAGATTAGGGGGATTTTCCCCATATCATACATTGCTTGAAATGTCAGGTAAAGTAGGAGAATAACTATAACCCTTGATTTTGGAAATGGTTTCCTTATTAAATGTATAAACCAAAATGTGGTGGGGGAGGTTATTTCAGTTGGTTTTTCAGAGAAATAGAACCCAAAACCTTAGTCATTTCAAGAATGGAAATAATCTTGACGAAGCAAGAATATTTGTGAGTCAGTACAACACCAATTATGGGCTTACCCATCACAATCCATATCTATTTACATAGAAATAAAGTGAGTGATGCTTTATTTTTGAATTGGGTGGTGGAAATCATTTGGTTTCTGTCTGAGTTGAAGAGATTTGCGTTTTGTTGTTGTTGAGTAGGGTGCATCTAAATGGCTTCAGCCCCAGTGATATTTTTTTTACTAGAGTTTGTTCATTGATTTCATAAGAACCATGAAAAATCATTGATTTTAGATGGTTCTTCTACTCTTCCATAGAAGAGTAAAGGTTTCCGAATGAGTTCTCTTGAGGAGTCTGATGGCCTTGGGACATTACAATGAGAAATGGTAAAGGTGCTTATGAATTAGAGTGGAAATGTAGTTACTAATAATTATAATATTGGATGGAGATAAAAAAAATCGCATATATTGTATTGAGAAGAAGAGCTAAAGAAAATTTAGTCACTTCTACAACTTTTTTTTCTATCGATTCATCTACAAATAACAGTTCAGGTTTTACTTTTCTAGTTACTCCATCTAATAATAGTTTCACAAAACCACCACCAAATCCCACAGACATGCCATATCCTTCAGATAAAGGTAGCACTCATCCCTCTGATAGAATGTTATCAGCTTACAGCACTTTGGTTCATCAAGTCCCAGCAGAGGACTTGTCTTCTCTTTTTATATAAGTGGATCTATGAATGTGGACACTACCAAGCCAAAGTTTGACTTCAAATTTGAAAGAAAGTTAGAATCATCTTTTAGTAGTATTGTTGTAGTCGTATTTGCATCTATGTCTACATATGGATTGGAATCTTCAAATTCAATATTTAAGGGTGCATCAACCTTTGGATTATAAAGTAGTGCACCCTCTTTCATAAATTCAAGCAATATTTTCTCTACATCTACCACTATTACCAAAACTTCTACAAACTTCCCATTATTTGGTGATGTTGTCTCCAAGGTATTTAAAGAAACCTCACACTTCATATATGTAGCCAAGAGAAATGTATTTTATTTGAATTCCTATTGCCAATAAATGTTTTCATACAACTAGCTTTATATTCATCTAGAGTGTTGTGATTGGATTACAAGGCTATATTTTGTACAATTGCATTCTTACCAATGAAGAGTTTTCCACAAACCATCAAAGGAATAATTCATTGAGTGGTATTCATATCTCCTTTCCATCTCTCCTTTTGAAGAAGAAGATATATTAATGAATGGTGAACAAGATTTAAATAATCCTAATAATCTACCACCAAAAGAATCGTCTGGTAAAAGAGATGGTTCAAAAGGTGATGATCTACAAGATGAGCCTATGAAGGATCTTAATTCATAAATTGATCAAATTCAAAATACACAAGAAACTATAGATTTCACTAAATAAATTATAGAGAAACATATGTTTGGGTTTTATTTCTCAAAACCATGTTTGGATCAAGGAGAGGATGATTTTCTAGAAGGAGTTGTTCAAATCCTTGATGACATTCCTCCACAAGTATTTCCTTTGTATGATGTAGAAACCTTTGCTACTAAAAGAATGAACCCTATTCTACACTTGGGAGTCTATGTTGACTTACCAATTGTAATTGAAGAGAAACAAGAGGAATATTAGTTTGAGGAAAACTCTTCACCTACTACTAGAATCAAAATCTTATCTATAGAATATTTAAATAATGACTCAATGATTGAAAACAATAGACCCCTTTCTTTTTAAAAATGTTTGAACAAACTAAGCATATGTCTCTTGATCAATCATCTTGTGTAATAACTGAGAATGTACCACTATTTTTCATGGACACTTAGAGTTTGGATTTATGTAATAATAAGAGTATGTTGTTGATGTCTTGTCATGAAACATATTACAATGCAGAGAAATAAAGAGTAGTTCATGCATGAAGGTAAGGAGATTTTTGATTACAAACTCTGGTTTCTTATAAATTGTACCTTAGTTTATTTGTTATTGTGACTCATAGAAGTTAGTGCCAAACTGTGTATTTGGAAATGTTGTTTTAGTAGCATAGGAAATCTATATGGGAAATGTTTAGTGGCATAGTCAAATGAGAGATTAGTATTTGGAATAGGATTTGAAGGAGATGGAGGATTAGTCCTCAACCAACCGATGATCAATTGGGAGTTTGAGGAGTTGAATTAGTCAATATACCATCCAGATCCAGTCTTCATGGAGGGGATAGAGACATTATGGTAGGGGATTAAGAGAGCCTTTCACCATTGACCATAAGCCTTCCATTCACCTTTCAACAGAATCATTTCACCTCTAGAATTTCAACATAATCCATT
>SNQJ01S0042275.1:239362-249425 GCA_010110895.2 Picea sitchensis | reverse complement strand
CCTTCACCTCCATCAACACCTCCTTCTTCTCCTTCTTCTTCAAGTTCAAGTTCTAAATCTAGTGGAAAGAAAAATGTTTATAAGAATAAACATGAAATGCCATTGTTAAAACTTGATGTAAATTTTGAGTTGCCCATATATGATGGTGAAGTGAATGCAGAAAAACTTGATAACTGGATCAGGCAGATGGAGGTATACTGCAGTGTGCAACAGATCAAGGATGAGGCCACACAAATTCAGTTGGCATCTTTGAGACTTGCAGGTACAGCTCTTATCTGGTGGAAAAGCAAGCTGCAAAAAGGAACACAAAATGTGGGTAATGTATTTCCATCATGGAAGGATTTCATTTCTGCACTTAGGAAACAGTTCTATCCTTTGGGTTATAAAGAAAAAGCAATAATTGAATGGCAATCTTTAAAACTAAGAAAAGGACAAACAGTGCAAGAATACACCGATGGATTTCAAAAAATGGCATTAATGTTAGACATTCCTTTGCAAACACAAGAAACCCTTATGAAGTATATAGGAGGTTTGCCTGCGCATATTAGAAACACTGTTTTCATGTTTGGACCCACTAACCTTGATGAGGTTTTTGTTCAAGCTACGTATATTGAAGCAGGGAAAGCAGGTGTGTCAGGGGAATCGTCATCTTCGAGGAAAGAGGACAAGAGGAAAAGGCATGGAAATGGAAAGAATGCAAATGCGGTGACAAAGAAGGAAGGAAATCCCTCTTGCAAGCATTGCAAGAAAGAGGGACATGATGAGGACAGATGTTGGAAGTTGCATCCCGAGAAGAAGCCAAAGTGGTTCAAGGAAAAAAAGGGAACGCAAATAGTGGCAACGACATCAAATCCCATAGACTTGGGATCGGATTCAGGTGATGAGTCTAAGATTTCATTGGTTGGTATGACAGGTAAAAATGGTGAAGAGATTGATTGTAGAAGCAATTTGTTTCATATAAGGGTAATTATGCAACACACTAAGATAGACACATTAATCGACAGTGGATCTCAATCTAATCTAATTTCAGAAGAATTGGTTAAGAAATTGGGATTAAAAACACAAACTCATCATAAGCCTTACACACTTAAATGGATAAGCAATCATCATCAAATGCACATAACAAAACAGTGCACAATCAAATTTGCAATTTCATCTAAGTATGTGGACGAAGTAACTTGTGATGTTGTGTCGTTAAGAGAATGTGGAATGATCTTAGGTAGTCCATACTTATTTGATCGTAAGGCAATCTTCTACAGGACAAAGAATTAATATCAATTCACTAAAGCAGGTCGTGATTATGTGGTTCATGCTCATTGTGTTAAAGCAAATAAAACACTTCAAACAATGGAACAGTTAATGAATGCAGTGCAAGTATGCAACAAACCAATAATTGTTTCAAATGAAGTAATTGATCTTAAGCAAGAACAAAATATGGTTGTTGAATGGAAAGTCAATCATAAGTTGCTTCAAGGTAAGCTCATGTCGTGCAGATATCTAAAGTATATCAGTTCATTTGCAGCCGTCTTTTTGATGCTATCATTAGCAATGTTTTCTACATGGATGATAGTGGCTTCAGTAAGATGTAACAGAGTTCAAATGGCTAACAATATACTGTCAGTTGTCATGATTGTGGTACAGTTGATCTTTATGAGACAGGTGCACAGGACAGAGTTCAGAGACAGAGAGCAAGACGGGTGGCCTATCCCAAGCTTGTTGACTGGTCAATAACATTTTGGGGACCAAAAGGTCTTATTGTGGGGAGGTGTGATCCGAAATCGGATCCAGAAGCCTGATAGGGCTTGAAAAATGCTAAAAAATGAAAGTGCTCAGAATCTGATGAAACCAATGCTATTGCATCCGTCTCATCTTCCTGATTTCGGCGGTATATTTACTTTGTCAAATGGGTTCTGTATGCGAAAGTTATCGCGTTCTGATCGGAAGCCCAAACAGGTAAAAAGTCAAAGGTCAACTGGTCAAAAAGTCATGCTGATGAAATCAGCATGCTGACTGTGCAGTAGATGACATGGCACTCTCTGGCTGATGGTGATTGGGCAAGTTTGCTGACAGGGCAGACATGTGGCAGGAAACTGGACCAGTCAATGGTTGACAAGTGGCATTTATCCGTTGAATGGGAAAGTGCCACGTGGCCCAGTCATGGGCAGCCATGTGGCACCCAGTCATCAGTCAAAGTGGCAGGTTTCAAAAGTTTTTGGGTCCATGGGTTTTGAACCCATGACCAACCACTAAGCCTAAGCGCCTTCACAATAGTCCTATAACCAATGCGCCATGTTATTTCTTTTTTAAATGAACCACTTTATAATTATTTAAAGTATAGTTGATGTAATATGGCACAAAGGGGCTGGGGCTTAGCCTCAGCCCTTGGTTCATTTGTAATATATGCGACCAGGAGTTAGCATGAAAGGGGGCCCAGCGCACAGCCCTTTGGGCTGGTGCTCGGCCACATGGCCTCATACGACCCTGCCAAGGGGGCGCGTGCACAACAGAAGGGGGATAAATGCCATATTATAGTTACAAAGTGGTTTTTTTAACTAAATTTTGGGTTTTTAATATTAATTTAACCTATTTTTAATTCATTTTTGGGAGTTATTGGGTAGTTTTGGAGCCTAATTTTTGGGAGGAAGTTGGGGATGAGCAACCAACTTTCCCAGTTATATAACCAAGGCATGTTTGAGGCCAGGAGGTGGCATTGAAGGCATTCAGAGCAGAGTTTTGCTAAGGAGAAGCCAAGCCAAAGCCATTTTGAGGCAGAGAAGCTTTCGAGGAGGAGATGCTGTCGGATCATTTCTGGGAGCTCCGGACATCCGTTTTGCGTGCCATTTTCTTTGCATGGTTCTAGAGATCTGGAAGAACATTACCAGATTGGTCTTGTAGCCATTTGGCATTGCAGCGATGTACTTTTGAGCATTTGAACAGAAATAAAGAAGCCTCCCCCACAGAGAAAAAGGCTCAGAGACGTAGGCAAAGTTGTGTCGAACTTCGTTATCAATCTGCGTGTTATGGTTTGTTGTTCATTATTTCATTTCAGATCTGCATATGTGTATATGTCTTTTATAATTCCTCTTCTTTCCTCATTCTTCACTAAGTTTTCTAAAATGGTTAATTAACGCATGCAAAATTAAAACTCAACCATAAGTCATTAAAATATCCTGACGGATCAAGTTTTGTTTCGACAGTATGGATCTAGGTATGTTTGATAAATTTTGTCCTAGTTTGAAAACTAGGGCATAGTTAGAAGAAAGAAGATTTGATATGAGTAGATCTAATAGAAACAATGAAAGGTATGTTATTCCTATGCACAGAAAGAATGTTTGGACTAACAAATGGATGCAGGATCCTAGAAAAAAAATTTTGCAGGTTAGTCACTGTGATCCTAGTGCGCAATATAGGAAAGGTTGGGGATCGTTTAAGAGAAAGTGAGGATTAATTATTTGTTACAGTTGCAAAAGACCATGACATATTGCTAAGGAATTCCCTGATAGAATACCTAGTTGTCTTTGTTGTAAAGCTATTGACCATGAAGTTTTGGATTGCCCTATAATGATTGCTAAGCTCAAAAGATTGAATATGAGACATGAAAACCCCGGGGAAGGTCAAGAAACTAAGACTATGACAGAACCCCAGAAATAATCAGAGAATGTATTGCTACAAATGAAAGAAACCCTGAGTGATCACAAAAATATCAACTTATCAGATATCTTCAAAGAAAAAGAACTTATAGAAGCAAGAATATGAGACTTTTACATTGACTGTGTTCTGGATGAAGAAACACAAGTGAATATCATGACAGAAAGAACTTGGGAAATTTTAGGAAAGCCTACTATGATTCCTTCATTGGGAGGAATAGTATTATTTAAAGGAAAGTTGATAACCCTATGTTGAAGACTCACCCAGACATATATGACTGCTCATGGAACCTCGACAGAGGAAGATTTTGAGGTTGTTAAATTTATTGAGAACAACGCCCCATTTTCTATGTTATTGGGAAAACCCTGAATCGAGAGAGATCAGATCCAGAGAAAAGAAGAGGAATCCCTAGACCAGAATAAGCAAGAATTAAAAGATTTCATGACTAGGAGGATAGCGCACTTGATTGAATAACAAGAAAACAGATCAAAGTTTTTCAGAGCCAGAAACTTGGATGCCGAAAGAACACAAGAAGACTCACATAAGAGTGGAGCACCTACCCCAGACAGAGAAGAAGTATTTCCATTGAACCCTATAAACAAATATCAACAACATGAAGTTGTTATGCCAAAAGGAGATAAGAATCAGAATGGAAAGAGGAATATTGAGATGAAGATCATAGGGAATAAGGCTAGAAAGATTAGTAAGAAGAGAGCAAAGATAGAAAAGTTGTAGAAGGTTCCAGAGAGGACTTCGGAAAAGGAAGGTTTGCAAAACTGGAACTTCGTTGGGATATCAGAACAACACAACATGGAACTTCGCCAAGGCGAAGCAATATAGTCGTTGAAAGCATTATGACCATTAGACCAATGCCCCAAACGGTTAGAACATCAGTTATGTCTAGAAATCTCTCTATCAGATCGTTGGGACTGCGCTGCAATGAACATAACGACATTGATGAGGACCTCTTGTTCGTTGGAGAGATCCATTACACTGTTGCCTACTTATTGCATCGAGAGTCACACAGAAAACACTTTTGCGAATTGTATCCTAGCCAACTCATTACTACCACAATGTGTTTATTGAGATCAACACCTGTTCTATTGATTTGATCACTCATTCATCCACCCGAGTTATCCGATCGAGAGTGTGTATGTCAAACAAACTCAGTGCAACTGAAAAGTGTGTAGAAGAAGTCTTAATCGATCTGATGGCCGAAAAAGTAATGTCCGCGGGTATTCAAGTTGTTAACGCTCAGTAAATTTCCTAGAGGTTGTCAGAAAAGAATAAATCTACGGGAGGTAACTTTATCCAACCACTTCGAAGCTGGGATCTAGCCCTACCAGCTTCAGAGAGGGATCTCTCTGTATGATTTAGATATGTTTCAAATTTAAAATATTAGGCTAGGTAAATAAAATATATATATATATTTTGTTGTAGTTTTCGTTGGGTTGGATGAGAGAGATTTACACATCCATTGGGCTATGGGGTCTGTACCATGAAATGAAATCTAACCAGAAAACAAAGAAAACCTTTCACAGGGCGAGATAATGTAATCGCTGGATTCTTTTAGCAGCATAAACGAGGAATAGCGGAAAAGGCGAGAATGTCAATTACAACAAAGAAGAAGTTAAGAATTTCTTTATCGTAAAATCAGAAGATGAAACACTAAAATCTTTTAAAGTCAGAAGCAGGGTATACAAAGATAAATCCTGCAACGTTCGTTACTTTCAAATATTAGATTTAGAAAATAATGTGATAACTAAGCAAGAATAACATTTAACTTAGAAAGGAAAACATCACCAATGAGTACACGCAAGAATCATGTGAAAATGCCTCTTTGTATTAATGGAAGATCTCTTGAAAAATATTACAATCTGATAACTCGCAGGGCATAAAGATCGACCTCCAATACTTTGAAAAGTGAAGTATTTATAACTCAAAATTACAAACGATCTTGTCATTAAAGATCAGGATGTGGTAAATCTATTTTTAGCTTAACTAACTTAACAAATTACAAAAATCTAGGAAACTGTTTGATGATGTGTCGAAACTTCATGCTGTTTTTTGGGTGAATTGTTTGTGAGGCCTCTGCATGACCTCGTCTGACTGGATAGTTGACTGGGCTAGGACAACTCATCGACTACTCGATCAAGTCGCAAATATCTTCCCGTCGAAGAAGACTGGGAATGCTGACTTTGAGTAACCTTTGGTAGACTTCATCCATCTCTGTGTACTTGGCAAAAGTAGGCTTGGTGATGAAGATGTACCGGATCTCATGTTGTATGTTGATGTCCAACTGTAGTGCATCTAGGAATGCCTTTCCAGTGATACTGCCTTGAATTCCTGAAAATTTCAAACTATCCTTAGCCACCTCGGCTAGTCTCTTTTTGAAATCGGGGAGCGTTATCAATTTGTCATTTATCACCTTTAAACCAGGAAGACCTTTCTTCTGTAGAGCCTCGGTCTTGTTGAAAAACCTTTGTACCCCTAGGTCCATAGCCTGAACCTTTTCTTCCAGCTGTAGCATCAGTCATCTCTTGGTCAAGACTCTCTTGAACTCAAGGATGGTCTCTGTTCTATCCTCAATTCTCAGCTCTTCCAGCTCCTCTCTGGTTTTAGAATTTAGGAATTTGATGATTTCATTAGCCTCTGTCGGCATCTCTCCCAGTTCTGATCTAATCTTCTCGATGGCTTGTTTACTTCTCTGTACCAATTCATTTTTCTCAAACATAATCTGTATCATTGGCCATATTTCATTCATAGACTTGGTGATGTCTATCCAGACACTTTCTTTGACTTCGGCCAATGTTTTTCCTTCCACTGTTTGCTTCCGAAGCTGTTGTAACTCTTGTTTGAGCTGGTCTAACACTTGTTTTTCCTTGGAGTAGCTAGTTTGGTAAGAAGATTTGAGTTCCTGAAGGTTCTCAATCTCCTTTTTGAGACTGCTAATCTCTGTCTCCTGCAGATTCATCTATTCCATAGATTTAGCCAATTCAACCATCTTTTCTAGAGACGTCAGTGGATTCGCCGATGGAACTTCTACTAGTGACGCTATGCTCACTCCTGAGAGTGGAACTGCACTCAATGGAATGACTTCCATGGGTTTTGACTGTTCTTTCTCTTTCACTAGCTTCTCCATTTTAGCTTCCATTTACTTCAATTATGCATTCTGCTCCATGATCAACTTAAGCATCTCATCTTTTTCTCCTTTTGTCTCCACTATTTCCTTTGCCTGCGAGTCTACTTTTGGTGGAAGCTTCAATTGTTTCCTCAAAGACGTTATGTCAGCATTTTTCTTCTTGATCATCTCCTCAACTGCTTTCACATTTGAGGGATCATACCCAATCTTGAGGACCAGTTCCTCCAACGTCTTAATCCTATTATCCTTGGCAAAGGATGATATTTTCTCCAACTTCAACTGTGTCTGGACGTTATTCAGAGACACTTGTAACCTGGAGGCAGTAGTGGAAGCATGTGCCAATGTGGAGAAAACCATTTCTCTAGTTTTCATGTGCAGATCCATTTGATCAGCTGGATGCACGTCCTTAGTCTGGAATTCAAAACTTGCCCTTTTGTAATCGGTGATTACCTTTGGGTCTAGCACCTGTGCTTGGAGAAATTCCATGTGCATTCTTCCCTTCTCAGTGTCGAATGTCGATAGCAGCCTGTGTTGTGCAGTCAACATCTGCTTCCAGAACTGGGCGTATGTGATGCTAATTAGAGTCTGATTCTTTTTCTTGATCAAATCATATTTCTCAAAGATACTCAGCTTCAGTCATGTCCTGCCTGGCTGGTTGATTGGTGGAGTATATGTAGGATTCTTTGGTAAGAATGAGGTTATGATTTTATTTCTGCTTGTACTGAGGAGAGATCGATCAACCTCCGTCATTGTAGTGGATGGAATCGCCTTTTCTCTAGCCGGGTCAGGAGTCGGACTAGTTTTTGGCCTCTTGGTATGTAATCGAAATTCTTCAGATGATACTTCAGTGACAGGAGGTGACAGATCCTGCCTAGGCATTTTCTCCTTTGGAGCCTGTGGGGTGGTCATCTGTGATACAGTGACCGAGAGGTCCTGTTGTTCTGTCTCAACCAAATTATTTGGCTCCCATTCCGTCTGGTTGGCAAATTTTTCTACCCCAAGCCTAGATATGTGAACATACGGGATATTCTTATTTTTTATCCTCATCTTTGAAATTATCCCACACGGATCATAGTGCCATGTGAAACTGACAAAGAATTTCATTTCCCTTAGCAGTCTGTCTGCTTCCTCCCCGGCACCTCGACTATTGCAGATGAAAGACCCAATCTACCCTTTGATTCTGAGCTATTGCTTCTTCTTCAAAGACACAAAATGTATATCGTCCAAGTTTATCATCTGCCTTATGTATTCTAGGGAAAATATTCTGACAGGTAAGTACTTGGGTAGTTTATATGGGGCCAACTTGCACCCATAGACTCTAATCTCATTGTGATTTTGGTACAGGTACCAATCACCAGTCTTTGTATGCTCCGAGAGATGTAGGATCCTGTGAACTTCGTCATTAATTCTGGGTTCGGGTCTGCCACTGAGCATACTCACCACTGGGTGGTAGAACTGCTCGATGAACTGCTTGAAACTGAATTCCGTGGAGTTATGTCTGAGCAGAGAATTCCATGTAGTTACTGCCTGGGGTCTACCATCTTTGTCCATCTTCTGCATAGAAAAAACAAATTTGTCTACTTGGAAGAAAACGAACAGGTATGCCAGTATTGAAGAATACCGGAACATGCCTTCTATGGCGAAATTTATGAATTGCTTGTGAATGTTGTCCACCAGGAACATGCTGAAGTCAAACTGTGTAGTGGGTTTCTCATCAGTGGAGAAAATAGACAGAAATCCCAAAATGGGTTCATCTACCCATTGATTTGAAAAATAACCAAGCAAGGCGCATAGCGATGTGATAACCTAGTTTCCTTTTTTTGAGAATGGGGAGGAAGGATAAGGGGGGTTTGTGGTGGGGAGTTGAGTGGATTGTGGAAGAAAAAGCTCAAAAATATCTTTGAGGAAACGAAAACTTATGGTATAGCTCTGTGATGATCTCGAGGTTAAAAGGTGAGGCAAAGTCGACTTGGGATATTTGCATCATTTGGTCGATGGTTTCTGGAGTGATGAGGAAAAGAATTTCCCCGGACGAGGACACGATGGCTCTTTTCTTGGGGATATAGTGGGCTTGGCACTTGAGGGAGAATTCTGGGAAGTGGTGAATCTGGGGGAAAATATACAAGGGTAGGTTGGACTCCTAGAGTCCAATTTCATCACTCTGGTCCAGGAAAAATTATTTAACCCATGACTGTAGGTCTGTGAAGTTGAAATCGCATTTTGTGTCTATGATTAAGTAGTCTTTGTCGGCCAGAGGGATCCTGTTGAGGTTGACAGGAGGCGGGAGAAACGAATTCTCCTCACCTTCTCTTCGTTTTGACTTTGGCGTCATTACTGTAACAATACCTGCAAATAAAACAAAGTTAGCGGGGACGACTATAGATGTGGGCGACTGACTGCAACGGAGAGGAAAACGGGGAAAATTTTCTGGTGCGATGAGTGGGTAAATGGTGAAGGAATGAAGAGTGAGGGTAGTTTTGAGTAAACGGGTATCCGTTGGGCACGAGAGACAGGAAAGCTAGTTAACGGATAAGTTAGCCAGTAATAAATGGCCAATGGGTCATTTAGAACGTGAGATGGCAGGTGACAATGACTGAGGCATATGGATGAGTGACGTGGAGGTTATCGATTGGGGGAAAAGACCATGGTGAAAATACTTGCCATGGGTGAATGAGGGAGAAGGATTGACGGAGTTATGGGATGTGACTCTTACGGAAAAGGTGGATAATGACATCACGAGGTGACAAGGTATGTTAGACAGTAATAGGTGGTGGCATCCGGGACTAATAGATTCATGCCACGTATAGATAGGGGGCCCGCCAGAGTAAAATTCCATTTCGGACCCCCCCCCACCGTTAAAGGTAGATCATTCGGGGGGGTCTGAAAAATACCTTGAGCCGTTGATCTGCGCGCTTTCCTTTCGACCACATATCTGTGCGCGATCTTCAACACACATTCCGAACCCCCCCCCGCCCCTCCATTAAAGGAAGAACGGATGGGGGGGGGTCCAGAATCCAATACAGACCATAGATCTAGGCACCGAAACTTGGGCCATCCAGATGCACACATACATTATCTCTGATTCCGGACCCCCCCCACCACTAAAGGTAGAACGGTCGGGGGGGTCCGGAAATACTTGTCCACCGTAGCTCTAGGCGCGAACATCTGAGTCATTGATACATGAGCGATGCATAAATACGAGAGTGAAAGCATATGTGCCTAGAGAACTTAGGATAAGTGGATATTGTGGGTTTTCCCAAGCTTTCACATGTT
>SNQJ01S0042275.1:226032-239312 GCA_010110895.2 Picea sitchensis | reverse complement strand
CCCCCCCACCACTAAAGGTAGAACGGTCGGGGGGGTCCGAAAATACTTGTCCACCGTAGCTCTAGGCGCGAACATCTGAGTCATTGATACATGAGCGATGCATAAATACGAGAGTGAAAGCATATGTGCCTAGAGAACTTAGGATAAGTGGATATTGTGGGTTTTCCCAAGCTTTCACATGTTTATATCACCAAGGGGTTAGACAATCAACCTTTTAAGCATCCAAGACATGGTCCAACATTGATCATCGAGCTAGTTTTATTGAAATAAAGCAAACTACCCTATGTTCTAACCTAATTTCTTATGACAATTAGCCCAGATTAAACTGTTGGACTAAGAACTTACTCTATCCTGGGGCTATCTGACCAAGATTAGATAGTCTGGCCAGATTTATTCACTAACTAACCTAGATCACTTGGCTAAGATTAAACAGTTTATCCAAGCTTATTCACTATTCCTATCAACATCAATTTAAAATAACTTGGCCATGCTTGAAAGGTATGGACCAAGTCATTGTTATTGCATGGGGCTCTATTGAATTTCTTTTATGCCCTCTTTTATTCTTTTTCTTTTTCTTTTTTCTTTCTTTTCTCAAATTATTTGCAAAATGAAAAATCATTTGACAAACAAAAGCACTAAAGAGATAACATTTCAGTCACCAGTTGATCCTATAAATTATAGGGTTATAACACAAGCTTCATTGACGAGAGGAGTGAAAGCCTCCCCATCGACTGCTTGCAGATCTGAACCATCCCGAGTTGCAGCCGAGAAAAGAACCAAGCATCGAGATGACTTGGTGAATGAAAAGTTAATCACGACTATCCTACCCGACTACATCCCGCCTTTGGCTGGCGTGGTGAGTCGTGAAAGTGTCCTGAGGGACTTTGATTACATCATGGTTACTATGCACCTCTCAAAGGGGATATGTGTAGTTAGATCACAACAGGAAATGGTAGAGCAACACTTATTTGTGCAAAAGGATAAAGATGACCTCCACACCAAGTTCGAAGAGGAGAGAGTACAGGTCAAGCAAGAGAAAAAGCAGTTTCTCTCAAAGCAACTCGGAGTCAAAGAAGCAGTCAGCAGCGCACTTCGCTCTGTGATAGGCTTAGAGTAAAAGGTGGATGATCTAGTGGAGCATTAATTCGTGTAGCTTGCAGAAGCTATCCATCATATTCAGCAGAGAATCACAAACCTAGAGCTACAGACAGTGCCACGAACCCCACAGGACGTACGATACCAAAGAGAAGCCACTGCCAGGACCGTAGTTGAGAGGATCAAACAATTAGCTCTGGAATGTAAACAACTTAGCAATAGAAATGAAAAAACCTATGAGTGACTTACTGAAGACCCTGAATTAAAGGCAATGAAGTCATAGCTCTAGGGGGAAAAGTAGCAAGAAACAACAATACAGGCGTAGTTGAAGCCCATGTCAGTAGTTGAAAGGATGAAGCGATCCCAAGAACAACACACTGCTCAACAACAGGTCCACACCATTCAGAGAAAAGTCATGGAAGTGACTCAAAGGCTGCAACCAATTCAGGACGAGGCTTGCCAACTATTCGTGGAGATTGAAGGCCACGGAGAAAAACTGGAACACGTCATCACTGCAGCTAAACAACGCTTAGAGGGACCTGTCAATGAATAAGTTATCCAAGAGTTCACCGAGCAGGATGCCTTGGCACAACAACAGGTCGAAGCAGCTCAAGCCAAGATAGAGGATTTTGAGGAAGAGATACCCAAATCAGAGTGACTCGGGACAAGTCATAGGTGAGTGTTGGGGGCCTATTGGACCTTAACCAAGTTTTGAGGATCCTTGGTCATGTTTGACCTCTTTTCAGACTTTGACAGGTTGTCGAAGCCGTAGTGCAAGTCGAAGCGGAGATCACGATATCTTGGCCCCTTGTTTAGGGATTTTTGGGGTTTTGGCTTATGTAATGGGTATGGGGATGTTGGTCCATGGGTTTACCCATGTTTAGGCCCACTTTGTAATGTATAAATAGATTTCTAGGCAATGTAAGAAGGGGCGTGAAGGATGATATAGACATTTGTGTGATGATATGCTAAGTGCAAGTGGTAGTTGTATGTGCTTTGTGCATACTATGAGAAGCTTGGAAAGCTAAGTGCAAGTGACTGTAAGAAACTGTGTAAAGGATTTGTGTTGTGATCTAGCTTAGGGGAAAGAGGATCTAGCAGATTGCGCATAGATCTCCTGTCCTATGCGAAGTAGGATCTCGTGGCTCTGTGCATGTAGAATATTGACAGAAGATAATAAAAGAGAAGAAGAGTTGGTGGACATAGCCCCAGGCTCGGGGTGAACCACATATATCTTGTGTTGCTATGCTTTGTGTGATGTATTGATGTGTTTATGTGTTTACTTGCTTCGTGCTTTGGCATAGATGAATGATAGATAGATCTTTTGATGCTTTTTTCTTAACAATATGAATGAATTCTAGATATAATCTATATGAATATGCTTAGTAATTGAATATACTAGATCTAGGTGAATACTGCACTGATCTCTTGTTAGGATTTATCTACATTGTGAGTTAAGGTTGAATACTAATGATCTATAACTGCTAAGTGCTCTGTTAAGGTGTTACAATCACAAATTTGTGTCCCATCTAAGGTTGCAGACACTAGAGTCCTACAACCACCACTGCCTCTACCTCGAGTGAGACTGCATCTGCTTCGTAGGTTTTTCCAAAAAGGCCAGTAGTTAGGGTTTTGTTGGTGCGCTATTGAAGCATTGAACCTCAGGTCTACCCCTGTGCCAACAAGGAGGTAGCTAGTCAGGAGGATTGGGGTATAGTTTTTTCCTTAGTCATAGAGGGAGAAACCAATGAGGAAGTAGGCTAGCAGGTTTGAGAGGATGCCATGGTGGAAGAGTTTCAATCCATCATGAAGAATGGTGTGTTGGAAATTAGTTCTAAGACATGAGGAGAAGTCTTTGGTGACTTCCAAGTGAATTTATAAGATCAAGCATACAATAGATGACAACATCGAGAAGTACAAAATGATATTTATGGTGAAAGGATCTTCTCAGAAAGAGAGAGTGGATTATGGTGAGACGTTTTTCTCCAGTCGCCAAGTACACTTCCATCAGGACTATCATTTCTCTTGCTTCAATGATGGGTTGGAAATTACATTAGATGGATGTGAAAGACAACATTCCTCAATGGTGTGATTGAGGAGGAAGTGTACATAAAGAAACCTCAAGGATTTGTGATACATGGGAAGGAGTCTCATGTTTACAGATTGAAGGAAGGATTGTATGGACTCAAGAAAGCACCCAAAGCGTTGTACTCCCAGATTGATGAAAACTTAATGAGTTTGGGCTTCAGTGAGAGTGATGGAGATCCAAACATTTACTACAAGGTTTTAGATAGTAATCCAGTGATCTTTCTATTGTATGTTGAGCAGGGTGTCTCATTGACAAGTGTAAGAGGGAGTTGGATTCAAAGTTCGAGGTGGAGGATCTTGGTTGTATGTGTTATTTCTTTAGATTAGAGGTGTGACAAAGATCAGATGAGATATTCCTCATTCAGGGGATACTGATGAGATTTGATATGAAGGACTACAATTCCATGGCTACACCTATGGAGACAAATCTAAATAAGTTGAGTGATTATTCTTCAGATTCAGATTTGGTGGATCCCACGATTTACAAGAAATGGATTGGATCCTTGATAATTACTTTGTAGTGAGCACCCTAAGCTAGTATTTGGTTGAAGCCAAGGCAATTCCATTGGGTTGCAATGAAGCATGTGCTGAGGTACCGACATGGTACATTTGGATATGGTTTTTCTTAGGTGGTGAAGTGAGGTTGCAGGGATATACAAATTCAGGTTGGGTGGGCAGTGCAGTGGATAGATTGAGAACCTCAGGGTGCTACTTCATCTTGGGATCATTACGATTTCCAAGATAAGAAATAAGCAGGCCTCTATAACACTCAACAACAAAGACATAGTATATTGCAACCAGTGTTGCAAGTCGTGAAGCAGTGTGGTTTTGGAAGCGTCTTGTAGGACTTCATCCGAGACATGGTGCAAAAGGGAGCGGTGAAGCTTCAACACATATCCACAAATGAGAAGATAACAAACATTCTCATTGAGCTTATGTATAGAGAGAAGTTTTTTTACTTCATGGACAAGCTTGACATGATGCAAAATGTCTTCCTCGTTGAGAGGGAGTGTTGATGATTTGAAGCATCAGGCAGACATTCTCCCAGGATTGGTCATGGTGAATTGACCAATGGAGAATGACCCTAGAATAGTCTTCAAAATAAATAAGACTCGAGGTTCTTATGGATCTCTAGGAGGCATCATTGGGCAGACATTCATGCACAAGGGTGTACCTTTGGTGAATGGCACAGGCGTAGTCCTCAAAGGATGAAAGACTCAAGGTGCCAGAGTTCCTCTAGTGTGTGGTAGCATTGGGAAGACATTCAACCATAGGGGTGTACCTATGGTGAATGGCCCTGATAAGCATTGGGAATACCTTCTCCTATATTTGGTTGTAGACCAATGGAGATAGGATACATTTATCACAAAGGTGTACTTGTGGTAAATGGGACCAGGCGTAGTCCTTTCCTTGATCATGACAACTAATATGGACTTGAGGTGCTTGAGGTTCTTTCCACATGCTATATAGCATCGGGATGACATTCATTCATAGGGGTGTACATGTGTTGAATGGCCCTGGTGTGGTATTTTCCCTTAGTCATGGTGATTTGACAAGGATGGGTATAAGACCCAAGGTGCTACAAACAATTGTTTGGAGATGGATCATCAACATGGATCTTGAGAAACATTTCTATGAAATAATAAATCCAAGAAGACAAGGAAATGTCAAGGAAACCATTGAAGAAGAATCCATAAAGCACAAGAAGAAAATAGAAGACAAGAAGATCAAGTTGGCTCCATTGAAGCATTGAAGAAACACTTGTAAAAGCCACAAAAGAAATAAAATAAAGTTAAAGGAAAAAAAATGACAAGTCAGCCATGCTAGTAAAATAAGGTGACTTGATTAGTATAAATAAAGGCAAGTTCATTTCATTATCACACATCTCATTAACTCTCCTCTTCTGGTGCGCATTGCCCAGTTGCTTCGTGTTGAGTCCCTATTTTGACATGTATAATTCCCTATCTTACCTTGTATCTAAGCCTTTTTACCTATGTTACAAGCATACAAGTCTATACTTGACTATTTCCTCCCAAACACATACCTAATGACCTTGTTCATGTTCACAAGAGGTAATTGATGATTTAAAGCATGTTTGTTTAACTTTCTTGAATTAATTCGATTAAAGTGTTCTATTTTGTATAGTCCTAATGGTTTGAATCATGAGCAGCCTATCCGATACTACCATTCATCGTGCAATCCGATACCAAATCCATTCCGGTACCCAAGGCCGTTTTGATCCAGTACTATTTTCTCCAAATCCATTCCGGTACCAAGTCGTGTGCTATTCTAGTACTGTCTTCTTCGTGTTCATTCGGGTACTTAGATTCGAGACTGTGCGTATTTCAGTACCAAAACCTTTGTTTCTAGAATGCACCAGTTGGACCAGTATAATGGTGAAAATTTCGAGAAGGAAGTTGAACATAAGCTCCCAAATCAGTTTTTCAGATTACAAGAGACTCCATCACTCATGCACTTTGTGTCATGAGGATGGAGTCGATTCCTAGAAATTCGATGTAAATATCAGTTGTAAAATCTCTCAAACTATTTAATGCTTATCTATAGATATTGATAGTATCATCTTACCTTATATAAGGAATGTTGTATAGGTGATAGGTGTGGATAATAAGGAATGTAACAAAGTATGTTATCAGAGCCAGACGATACATATTTTTTCTATGTATGAAGTAAAGAACTGTTGATCCAATCTACCAGTTGAATTAATACAAACGATCTATTATGCAAATTCCTGAGTATGAGTGAAAATATTTAGTCTGTTACTTTCTTAATAGGTTCCTTGTTGGTTTGGCATGGGCCCACCGCCCCAAATAAGGTAAACCTCCATGTATACGTTATGTGTGTTTGTGTGAATATTTTACAACTGTGTGTGTGTGTTAATGATCTTTAATCCATTTTCAGAATTCAGCATTGAGTTAATTGTTTTTGGATTGGTGTGAACAATCAGGTGCTAGATTGAATAGATATTTCATTCTCGAATTTTGGGGATGGCCATTTAATTATCTGAAGTGTGGGATTGATATCTTGAGTTTATTATTGCAGTAGATTTAGTATATCAAGGGACCAAAAGACTTTATATCTCATCTTCATGCTCTGAAATGAAGTCTCTCAGTTATGTTGAATGTTCCTTGTACTGGTTTGTTTGAATTGCATGAAGCTGGAGTTGATTTTGATTTCAAGAGTGATTGCAGTTGATTGTGATTTACTGTTTTGATTGCTATAGGAGACAAGCTTCTTAAGTTCATCCCTTTAATTCATGAGCTTGAAATGAACAAACTTGTTTCTCTAGGATATAATCTCTTTGATTGGTTGTTTGTTTAAGTTTCATTATCAGTTTTCTCTTCTAAGTTCAAAGATATTTGAAGTATTTAGAAATCTTAGAAACAAAGTTTTTATGTTATTAATTATTTCCTATATGCAAGAGACTTAGGTAGGTTACCTGTTCTCGGCACATATAGTGTAACAACTCTTTTGATTACGAATCCTAGATTGACATTTAAATCAGTGTAAGATATATATATTGAACATATTTATACACCTACACTTCATGCCATTTTTCAGTTGCAGGTCCATTTGTCAGTTACTAGTTGCGCTATCTTTGTCCAGTGATGCACTATGCTTGAGGGTTCTTCCTCACACTAGGGCACATCTTTCTATGTGATTGGATTCTTCATTTTTCTGGTGATGTATTTGTGAACTTGGATTAAATTTCTTCTAGAGAAAACTTTGTTGGGTTTTTCTCTCGAGTTCAGGTTTTCCTGGGATAAATCTTGTGTCTATTGTGCATGACTATCTCTTTTTTATTCTGTTATTTCCACAACAGCTTTATTTCAATTGAAATTTTCAATGTGTAATTATTCTATGATAGCAGTGGCATTAAAATATGTTTGAAATCATAAGGTAATAATGATTAGATATGGAAATTAGAAAAACAAAAAATTAGAGCATGAGAAAGATGAACTATAAGTGGCCCATAAGCAACTGCATATGCAATTGCAGAGGTGGTTTCATATAGAGATATTCAACAACATGCCTGATAGTAAGAAAACGTATACATAGACATTGTTTGGGTATGCTTACCACATATATGGCGTGAGTTGGAGGAATCCAATTAGAATGTACCTAAGGCTATTCCAGAGGTCCACCCACTTACTATCTTGATTATGATTGCATGTCATGGGGACAGATACATGAGTGGGTAGGGGATTTGTGGTTTCAATTGTATAGTTCTTAGGCCCAGGGGAATCAATAGTAGAAATAGTTGATAAGTCACGTGGTCCCAATGGTTGAGGAGGTTCACATTGCATGAGAACAATTACACCAAGCCACTAGCGAAAGCTAGTAGATCTTTTCCATTGTTCAATATTGGATGGAGCTTCTTGAGTAGTGCAACTAACCAACTAAAAAGTTGTGGGACTAAATCAAGAATATGAATGTCAAAGCCTAGGACATCATAAATCCTTTAGAGTATTAGGCCAAATTTCAAGAAATGTAGGCTGCAAATGATAGATTAGTTGTGCTCCATGAGGTGACCTTAGTATGAAAGAAAGTTTTGAGAGCATTTTGATTAGCAATGCAATTAGTTTACTTGTCCCTCCAACAGTTAGACTCTTTTTCCAATTTACAGTGAAAACCTTAGCCAATGCATCTATATTACAATGGAGCTTTTGTTGGCACTATATGACAACCCTAATCTCCATTAAACACCAATAGTCACCTAGATAGGATTTTCCACCTAATCTACTATGAAACTAGTGAAACAATATATCCACCATGTTGAAAAATAAGAGCATATGCAAATGAGATCATAACAATAACAAAGTTACAAAGTTATTGTCCAAACAACCCTAGTTGATAAATAATCTAGAAAATAATACAATAATATCCTAATCGATTAGTCAAGTAGACAACAATATATCAAGAATGAATCTCTATCCATCACACAAACAATGCTTATGAAATAAGGATCACAAAGGGATTCAACAATCATCAAATAGGTGCGCATTGCAACACACAATAGTTCTCAGTCAACATCTTTGTCAACATCATATAACTAACAATAGGAACTTCTATTTAACTACACAATAGTCTACAATAATAAGTCAAACTAACCTCCACATACCCCAAAAATCCATCATCAAACAACTTGTTTGAAATCATTTCAATCAGTCTTAATCGCAAGTCATAGTCAAACAACAAGTAGAGATATCAAGTTTTGGTTTTACTTCATCAAAACATCAATCGAATCCCCCTTTAAAAATAGACGTGGCACCAAATAAAATTTCATAAGGAATTTGGATAACAAGTCCTTCAAATCATAAGTAAAACATGTCAAACACATAATTGTGTAACAAAATTTGCAATTGAAACTTAGTCGATTGACACAATTAGTTGAACCTCAGTTGACCACTCTAATGTTTCAATAGACATAAAGAACATAACTATATATTGTACAATTGATGAGAGACATTTGTAGGAAGTCTAAACATCTATTTGAACATTACCACATCTAGTCATTAGTACAATCACACTCCACCTTGGTAGTTGACACCGGGCCAAAAGTATGTTTGTCATGCCCCTTTTGCAAAGACTTGTAAAACTGATTGTCACTATTCAAGAAAGTCGATTCCTTGACACATTCCTTCGTTCTCTATGATGAAGATGTCTTTTTTTTGTAAGTGAGTGTAAGGAGTTGTATTATTGTATAAAAGATTATGATACAAAAAAGGGGGGCATCCTCGCCTGTCTAGTAGGAAACCAGATCAAGGATTCTCGAGTTGCGCTTACTAATATATACGAGGGGTGGGACTTGTCTGCCACCAGGAGAAACCATGCCAGTCCCACCATAACTTGTTTGAAAAGAAAAAGCAAAAAAGACATAAAAAACACGTAGAGATTGCGCACTAGGCTGAACTAACCAGACAACTAACCATTCACTCGTCTAGGACAATGATGTGTTTCTTCCTGTCATCCACCCGGCTCTTGCTATCCTCCGTCTAGGAGACTGTGCGAGTCTTCCTGATGTGGGTTGGCGCACCATGTCCATCGGTTGGTGTGATGTCGATGTGGTGGACATAGCGCAGATAGAGGTGAAATTGAGTAGCCAATCGCTCCATCTTAGATTTCTGGTCCTTATCGACCTCAACTAATAGTTTGTTAATAGTTTCCAGGCTATTGAGGCGACTCAAGATTTCATCCAACATTTTCTTATGATCTGAGTTATCCTCCCATATGGCTTCTTCCATTTCCAAACTCACTTTGCCAATCATCATCTTAGTTAGCCACACCATCTCCAATGTTTTATGGTAGAGGGTTTCCCTAGGCTGTGTGGCCCTCAGATCAGTTACCCAATCCGCTTTCCGTGCCAGTGCATCCCAAGCTTTGCCTTTGCATTTTTATTTGATTTCCTTTTCCCAGTGGGTGACGACCAATTTTCCTTTCAACGCAACCAGAGTTTGGAAGGTGCCCTCAGCATCTTTTGTCGCCTGCTCCATTCTTGACACCTGTCGTGGACCATCTGGTACTTCTTTTCGAAGTGGATTCCTCTTCCTATGCATGCGCTTCATTCTCACCATCCCATTTGGTCTGTCACAACTCCTTTGTTGGTTACTTAGCCTGTACCTCACTTCACATGGATTCTTCCTCTCCCTACCCTTGTATTTGTGGTAGACTCTGCAATTGCGCTCCTTCTGTTTGCGTCTATTCCTATTGTCTTTCCTCTTATTGATATTATCCAGCTATGATCTTGTCCTGCCAATCATGGCTTGTCCATAGTGGTGATCCCTCCCGTCTTTTTTCCCGGTGGTGGTTTGTATGATCATGATGACTCAACCTTTGTCCCTGTGCTGATCCCTGCCCCTGTTCGCTTGAGATCCTACTGTGCTGCTCTTCGTACCTGTACTTTCACCTGGAGGGTCGATTATGAACCATGTCACTCCCTCATGCCTTACGTCACTTGTTGCATGCAATTTTTCATTTGTACTTTCCCTCGTGCTTTACCTGCAATTCTTTTTGTTGCAAGGATCTTGTTGTCGTACCCCCACCGACTATTTATGCTGATCCTGCATGGTCATTGGTGATCGAGTGTTTGGAAATCATTTCCTTCCTCGGTTCTTCTTGCCTATTGCCAGGACTTGCACTGCCCTTCTCGATGTGACCTTCCTTGCTTAACCTTCCTTCACAGTCTTTTTTTTCTAATTGGATGTAGTCTGTTCTGAGTTGGTCATTTGGGAGGTTTATCCAGGTAGTGTCTAGTTTTGAGCCTTCCTTTCCAACTCCCTCGTTGGCTAGTCTGTCCACCAGGACATTCGCTGACCTGCAGACCCAACACAACTCCATTGTGTTCAGAGTTTTTAGATGCTCCTGGATTTTCTGTAGGGAGAGAGCCAAGCGCCAGTGTCTCTAAACCTTACCCACTCTAGTATCCTTCTGGAGTCTCTTCATCATATTGATGACCAGGGTGGAGTCACCTTCCACGATAGTGTTTGTCATCCTTTCACGCCTTAGGATTTCAAGGCCAAGCTCTAGGGATCCAAATTTTGCTGCGTTGTTGGTTGAGTTCCCCAAACACCCAACATACAGTTGGATGACGTTACCATCACTGTCTCTTATCACTCCTCCCATCCCTGCCACTCTTGGGTTTCCTTTTTCCACCGCGTCAAAATTTAATTTGAGGAACCCTGATGGAGGGGGCATCCAGTTGCGGTCTCCTATTTGGAGTTGCAGATCTTTCCCTACCATTGCATTTTTGCGCCCGTCTTTTAGGTGAAAGAACTCTAGGATGCGGGAGTCATGATCTGTGGGTTGAGTTATTTCCTTCTTGTAGTTGCGGCTCTGCATCGTTTCTTGTATTTGTGAGATAATTACATCCTTGAGTTTTCCCTCCAGTAGGCTTTCAATCCTGAAGATGTGTCGATTCCTGTCCTTCCATATTGCCCAGATGATCATCCCTGACGTTAGGTTCCAGCACAAGTTCACCTTTCATTTTCCTTGTAGCTCTCATTCTAATTGTTGATGGTTGCGTTGATGTTGCCCCGTATTCTATTGGACGGGTGTTAGATGCTTGTCGCCCAATCCCATAACTCTGCTATGTAACTGCACTCATCGAGGAGGTGATTGGTTGTTTCCTCCTTAGCTTGATAGAGGTGGAAACGAGAAGGGCCTATGTAACCCCTTTTCCTGAGGTTTTCCAGGTCAAAATTCAGTTGTGGAGAACTAACCACTCGAACATTTTGATTTTTGGCCATTGGGGGCTGCTCGAGATCTTTCCCCACTATTGCGTTGGGTCCTCTTGAACCTGATCTGCGATGTAAAACCATGCTTATTTTAAGTTTAATTCCCCACCATTTTCCCTTCCCCACCTTAATTTGTCCTCGTCCTTTGAGATTGCAATCTTCCATTTTCCCAGTTCCTCTTCCACTTCTTTCACTAGAGTTGTGATACAGTCTCTATTTTGTGGATCGAGTTTGTCCTAGGTCCTCCATCCGTCGTTATCATTTCTTGGCTTCCAATATTGATGGATTGTTGTTTTTCCTTATGTAATCATTTCCTGTTGGATCTCCTCCCTGTCCGGATTTTCCATTCCGGGTTCCTGTTGCCAAGCGTCCTCCCATAATCTGGCAGTTTGACCATTTCTGACTTCCCAGAAGCTATGTTTATGAATCCAGTTCTTGTTGTGCCAGGCAAGGTTCTAGATCATTGATCCCTCCCTTGTGCCCATGAGTCGAATTCAATCTTGTTCATTCATGTTCAAGGCATACTTGGCTTTCCAGAGGTTTTCCCATAGTACTGATTTGTCCTTGACCCATCTCCACCAGAGTTTTTCCCCATAGGCTTCGTTGGTTACATGTGGGTCTTGTAACCTCAGGCCTCCTTTTCTTTTTGGTTGAAAAACCTTCTCCTAGGATACTAGGGCCCATTTCTTTTTGTTTTCAGCACCTCGTCGTAGGAAATCTCTTTGAATGGCTCTTATCTTTTGAAGTATTCCTTTGGGAGCAGGGAACACTGACATCATATACGTCAGAATTTCTTATACGACTGCTTTGGTGAGGATAAGTCTCCCTGCGAGGTTGAGAGCTCTGTAATTCCATTTTTTTACCCTATGTTGCAGTTTGTTGATCACTCCTTCCGACGTTGCCATTTTGTAGGCTTTGTCCGTCAGGGGGATTCCCAAGTATTTCGTTGGGAGTGTTTTGCGTCTAAACCCCAGAATGTTGGCTAGATTTCTTTAGATTGTAGGATTAATGTTGAAGAAATAGATCATGGATTTGGAGTGGTTGATCTCTATCGCTGAGGCTTCCCCAAAGTCTTCTAAAATTATTTTATAGGTTTTTTCTTCCTTGACCATGGGTGTTCCATGGAGAAGGGTGTCATCAACAAACTGTTGGTGTATGGAGGTTGGACAGTCTTCGAAGGGTTTGATTCCTTTTAGTTACCCTACTACAGTTGGTCTTTTTATGCTTCTGCTGAGCCCTTCCATCATCAGAATGAACATAAAGGGGGATAACGAGACTCCTTGTCTGATGCCTCTTGAAGGCCATAAGGGTTTTGTTGGGGCTCCATTAATTAGGAGTGCGTAGCTTGTCGTTGAGACTAGATTGATAATCCAGTTGATCCAGTGTTGTTCAAACCCAAAGGCTTCCATCGTTTTGGCCATATAGTGCCAGCTAATCTTGTCGCAAGCCTTCACCAGGTCAAGTTGGATTATCATCCCCCCTCTCCTTTAGCTTTTTAGCATGTGTATAAGTTCATGGGCATGGATGATGTTATCCAGTATTTTTCTTCCTTCTACAAAACCTGCCTGTTATAACCCTAAATTGCACCACACATGCTTACCTGGCATCAGGCCAACTTATATCCCTTCTTTGACAAAACTCTGCTGAACAACTCTTTGAAAATCATCTTGTGTCAAGGTCCACGTGCCCTAACCCATTACTTCACCCATGTACACGCTGGATGACTCACAACAGCCCGCGTGTACCTAACAAAGCATGAAAAAAGGAAAGTTGCCGACGGAACAAAAAGCTATGGGTCAGTTAACTGAAACTCTCGGCCATGCATGGCCGAGGGTTCGTCCAAAA
>SNQJ01S0042275.1:174163-203239 GCA_010110895.2 Picea sitchensis | reverse complement strand
CTTCAAATAGACTGAAAATAGTCTTTTGGAGGTCCAAAAGCTTTCCAATGGGGAGGTGTGATCAAGGGGATCAAATTTTGCTCAAAACTTCAAAGTGCTCGGAATCGCTTCAAATCAAACAGGAGTGTAGGCCTCATCGTCATGAACCCAATACAACTCATTTGAGTTCAAACAGACGTAAGATGAGAGAGATATCGCGTTCTGTTCAAAACGACAAACATGCAAAAAAATTGTGTTGACTGTATAGTCCATATGGATGCTGACGTGGCAGACCGTACGACACGTGGTAGGGCCGTATGACATGTGGCAAGAAACTGTGTGGACAGTTGGTGTATGACATGGCTTGTTTGCGGTGAATGGGATGGTGACACGTGGCCCAATCAATGGTCGCCACGTGTCACCTGGATATTGGTTTAAAATTTATGCTATTGGCCGGATTCGACCCCGCGACCTCTGGGTAGGGGTAAAGCCTTGGGAAGGGCCACCCAATCGGCGTGCCCACATGTAGTTCTTATTATATATATGTAAAACATTATATTTAAATTGCAATAGTTGTTGTATGGGGCGCGGTCCGGGCCGGGGCTTATCCCCGACCCCCGGTCGTATACATTGCAATATAACCATGGGCGCGCGACATGTTTTAACCATAGCCCTTTTTGTATGAGCCCGGTCACATGTGTTTGTGCATAGAACCACCGGCATGTGCTCGACCGTTGTCATTTGATTGGACTTGGCCCCTTTTATATGCGCGCGAGGTCATGTGGTGGCCATGTGCCTGTGGGCCTTGGCGGTTAAGGGCTAGCGCGTAACCGTCCTACAGTTTGTATCGGTTGTGCGGTTGCGCCCGATGCTAGGTTTTTCCACATTTATGTGCATGGGGGCTAACTTGAGGAGGCAAGGGTGCATTTTGGCGATCCAAAGACAACAAGTTTGAAGGGGAACTTCCAGGAAGCCTATCTTCTTCAATTTTTGGCCAAACGAGGTGTCGAAAAAGCCCAGCTAGGGGTTTTTGGACGTTCTGAAGCCATTGGAGCCATCTATTTGGCATTTGTAAAGCAAATATTTGAGCACTTTGAGAAAATAATACAAAAGATCCATTGGAAGCTGGACCAGGAGATGTAGCCCAAGAGAGGGGTGAACTCCTTTATCATTTGCTGTGTTATGTGTTTTCTGTTCACTGTTTATTGTTGTTGTTTATATGCATCTTGAATGAGTCATTTCTATAAAAGTTGTGTTGCAAAATTGATCCATTTGAATTTTAACACATGAATTAAATCTTGCAAATATTTTCAAGAATTCAAGTCTTCTTCATTTTTAGATCACTTGGGCAATCTTGTAATGAAATCCATGGATACACTTTCCCATTTATGCTCTGGAATGGGAAGAGGTTGTAATAGACCTGTTCGGTGGGTGTGTTCATCCTTATTTTGTTGACATGTGACACACTCCCTGATGCGGCACATGGAATCCTCCTTGAGACCTTTCCAAGCAAATCTTTCTCTAATCTACCTATATGCCTTAAGGAACCCTTGATTCCCTACTAATGGTGAGTTATGAAATGCTTGCAGTATCTTCTTCTTGAACAAGGATTCAATAACCAAATAAATCCTCCCCTTATACTATATGATGTTGTCATCGACAATCTTGTACTTCTCATTCTGAACCTGTCTATCCATCAACTTTCATGCACACTTATTTTTTGAATATTCTACCAATAGATGCAATTTCCAATCAACCAATATTTCTGACAAGGAATAGGTTGAAGATATTCTAGATAAGGTATCTCTTACCACATTGTTTTTTCCTTTGACAAACTCTATGTCAAAGTTATACGCTTGGATCCTACTCACCCACTTTTGTTGCCTCTCATTGAGGTGCTTCTACTCTAGAAAGTACTTAAGACTATTATGACCTGTCCTGAACACAAATTTTTCTCCCACCAAGTATTGTATCAATTTGGATAGAGCATGCATTATATCTAGTATTGCCTTGTCATAACAAGTGTATAGTAGTTCAGGCCCTCTTAGTTTTCAACTTTCATAGGCAATAGGATGCCTATTATACATGAGTACAACTCCAAATGCATCACAGTCCAAAATGAATGGCTGAGAAAAATCTGGTAAAGATAAAATTGGACAAGTGCTCATTACCTTCTTCATTTTGTCAAAGGTCAAATATGCTTCATTACTCCACTTGAATGCGCCCTTTTTGGTCAAATCAGTCAATGGTGTGCATAGTTGAGAGAAACCTTTAACAAACCTCCTGTAATAGCTACAAATTCTAAGGAATACCTTGAGCTCTGTAAGTGTTTTAGGTATGGGCCAATCAATTATGGCTTGGATCTTTTCTTGGTGAACCTGTACCCCTTGTGCTCCAATGATGTGACCCAAGTATAGAACTCCAGTCATCCCAATATCACATTTTGACTCTTTGGCATACAATGCTTATTCCTCCATGATCCTTAAGACCTCATCCACATGCTTTAGATGATCTTCCCATGTCTTATTGTATATCAACAAATCATCAAAGAAAACTAGTAGGAATTTCCTTAATTGTTTGTTGAATATATGGTTCATGCAGGATTGGAAGGTGGCTGACACATTGGTCAAGCCGAAAGGCATGACAAGGAATTCATAATCTCCATAGTGGCATCTGAAATATGTCTTGTGTATATCCTACTCTCTTATCATGATTTTATGGTATCCAGAGCGCAAGTTAATCTTGGTGAAGTACATTGTGCCATGCAACTCTTCCAATAGCTCATCTATCCTAGGAATGAGATCCATGTTTTTTATGTTTTTCTTATTCAGAGCCCTATAGTCAATACACATGCACATGGTACCATCTTTTTTTTGGACCAAGACAACTAAAGATGCAAAAGGGTTGGAACTTGGTCTAATATTCCCCATGTCTAATAACTCTTTGATAGATTTTTCTATTTCATCCTTGAAATTCTTGGGATGTATGTATGGTGTAGTGATGACTGGTTTGGTTCCTTCTTCCAACTCTATGATGTGCTCAAATCCCCTATTCGGTGGATTTCCTAGGGGAATAGGCCCAACAAACTTCCTATGCTGATCAATTTTCCTCTGTATGTCACATGAATAAGAATGGCGCTTTTCTTGAGTGTTTTGAGTGACAACCAAACACTTTTTTGCATAAGCCACGTCCCCATGCCTGAAAATTTCTTCCATTCGCTTTGTTGAAACCACCTTGGGTGAATTTTCTGCCATTCCCTTCAAGGTTACCCTCTTTCCCTCTTCAGAGTTGAAGGACATATCCATGGTCTTGTATTTAGTGGTAATGGGTCCCAAGGTGCTAAGGCAATGAACTCCCAGTATCACATTAGTATTTGGAAGATCCATCGCATAGAAATTGTGCCTACCCAATGTGAGGATCATCTGGGAAATATACTTGTCACAAGGCATGGTGTGTCCTCCTACTACCTCCACCAAAAATCCGTCCAACTCAAAAGTGGGTAAATGTCTCTTGTTCACTAAGGCAACATCAATGAAATTATGCGAAGCCCCACCATTAATAAGCATTGTGACCCTTTTCCCTTGTAGCACTCCTCTTATCCTGAATGTACTAAACCTTTGCACCCCACTGATGGATGCTATAAAAACATTCTTAATTCTTGGTTGCTTCCACATTGTCTCCTCTTCACCATCCTCTTGTGTGTTTTATTCTTCTATTTGAGCTATCTCCATATTTTGAAGATGTCCAACCTCCTCTTCCTCCTCTTCACTATATGAGAGTACCTCAATGTAATGTATTTTTCCTTTCCCCATACATCTATGTCCTAGTTCCAAAGGCTGTTTGAAAGTATAACAAAGTTTTTTCCTTCTCAACTCTCTTCTAGTGGCTTCATCTAGCTTTCCCTTACCTTTATCTATAGATTTTGACTCCCTTCCTTTTGGAACAAGAGGTGGCTATGGAATGAATTTGTTTTTCTAAGATGCCCCTGCCAAATCCCTAGTCTTCCAAATCATATCCTATAAATTAGTGGGATTAAAAGCCTTGACCCACCCATGCAAGGGATTTGTTTTCCCTTCAGAAAAAAGAATCAATAATCTAGATTTTGATACATCATGGACCATCACTGCTATCCTTTGAAATTCCTCTGAAATTTCTCTATGAATGCTTCAATTGATCTTGTCTACCTAATTTGGGTGAGCTCTTTGAATGGAATTTCTGGATCATCCTTATCAAATCTATCCATGAGCCTTTGTGTGAATTCCCTATAGGAAGTGATATGCTCATGCCCTAGTGTGTTCATCCCATGGAACCACCACGCATGAGATTTACCTTCCAAATATAGTGTAGCAAATTTGATGGCATCCAACTCCATAATGAGGTTTAGTTGCAGGTATGCATCTCAATTTTGGACCCAATCTTTGGCAGATGCTTTGGAATCTCCATCTTTCTTTCATTGAGCCCTATATCTTAATTTCCCCTATGAAACTCCCTGGGTCTTCCTCTGAATTTGATTCCACAATACTTTGATAGTCTGACCTACCTCCTGAAACTTGCGCTTAATGATGCATACTCTCTTTTGTACTGTTCAAAGCTGTCTTCTATCCCCATGTGAGCCTCCAAATATTGTTGATGTGTATCCAAGAAATTAGGCATGTAAGGCCTATGTGTCTCTAATATTACCTGACATCATGTTATGTGCAGCTCCAAATAATCTTTGCTCCTCATAGTGGGTCCGGTGACTAGTCTCTGTGTCCATTCTCTTCCATGGGATCCACTAGCCCCATTATTACCCCCATTCTTTTGAGGCTCTCTACCATGAGTCATTGATGCATGAGCATTTTCATCAAGGCACAAGTGGAAGACAACTCAGCGCCCTAGCACACATTTTGAAGTGATTTTTGAATATTAAAGATGGCATGCCATGAAATATATTGAAAATATAGTAATTAAAGAACATCTTAAATGTTTAGGAGTTGAATCATCGCATGAGATTGATGGGGAGTGTATTTTCCTTTAATGTAGTAGCTTACAGTACAGATTCAAAGCGTTTGCTCTTATCTATCTGTCTTGAACATTTATTGTAATAAATCCTTAGTAGTTTAAAGATTTTAATTTGATAGGATAACACTAAGGTAGTCGAAGGGAAAAGCTCTATGAGCTTGTTTTGTATAAATAAATGTATTGTTGCCCAAATGAGGTTGTTGCAATTTAGTTGAAGGTTGTCGAGAATATTGTAGCCAAAGATTATTGTAGTTGGGAGTTGTTGGGTTGTAGAAGAGCATTGTATGGGTCCATGTACATATCATTTGTATGAATATAATAGAAAAGTGTTGATCCAAATGTTTGGTGTTGTTGTTACGGTGTCTATATGAATGAATGAATGGTAGGCTTTATGTTTAATTGCATTTCTCTGTTGTTACTTGTTCTTATGTTATGAATGCATTTACATGGTTGAATGTATGAATATGTGAGGATTAGATAAGTTTCAATTGTCTCTCTTCTACGAGCAAGTGCAAGGAGTGCATAGTGTCTGCAAGGTGTGCGTTGACAGAGTCTATTTCAACTCAAAAGCTCAGAAGAGATAACGTGAAACTTTTTTTTGCAAGGTGTGCATTGACAGAGTCTGTTTTGACTCAGGAAGTTCAGGAGGGATAGCTTGAAAGTGTGTGTAGGAAAAAACACAGTCAGAGTCATATTGTTCAGGAGGAACAATTGAGCCATATAAGAATTGTTGCAAGGAGTGCATAGTCATCCATCAAGAGTTAAGTTGAAGGAATCATGTTACAAGGTGTGTGTAGGGTCGATATTTGGCTAAGTATTGAAGAAGTTGTTCTGAGAAGTTCAGAGTGTCGAGGAGGAACAAGTTCAAGAGAGATAACTTGGAGCTTTGTATGAAAGGAGTGCATATTGTCCACAAGGAGTGTGTTGATATAGTCATTTGACTCATAATCCCAGGAGGAATAACTTAAGAGTATTTGCAGAAGAGTGTGAATAATTGTTGCAAGGTGTGCACATTCGTCTACAAAGAAGCTAAGTCATGGAGGAAGACCTATTGCAAGGCATGCACAAGGTCAATTTCAACTAAGTGTCAAAGAAAATGCTCTAAGGAGTAAAAGTTTGAAGGCAGAACAAGCTCAAAAGAGATAGCGGGCGAGAATTATTAAATAGGAAGGAGCCCTTTAAGATTTCACAAATTTACAAGCAAGATCTGTTCAGGAGGAAGCGAGATCGTTCCAGACCGTCAGATCTGGGAGAGTTGCACATAGGTTAGCCATGGATTCCTTCAACACTCTAAGTATTCAAAGGTTTTGAAGTGTTTGAAGAGAGAGTATTGACGAAGTCTTCAAGCCGCGAAGTATTCCCAATTGTTGGTTGCAGCGAGGATACGTGGCAGTAGATCAGAAATTTTGTGAGAAAGAATTCCTGAATCTTTGTGTGGAGCAAGAGAGAAATCCGTGAAGTCGCGAAGGCCGAGGAGATATGGACCGTTAGATATAGGAGGACACATGATAGAGATCCGCGTGTTTAGGTAGGAGATAACTTCGGTGAAAAGTGAGAGTGGAGTGATCCAAAACTCCCAAANTGAAATAATGAAGTAGATTGTGACCGTCGATCTGAGGGGGACACATGTCATTAGATTGCGGGGTCCAGAAGTGTGCATCCAAGAAAAAGGTAAGACCCCTAGCTGTCGATTGTGTGGACATGTAGTGTCATCCCTGTCACTTCGGTGATAGAATACTTCAAGGAAAAGGAGTGTTAAGACATTCATAAATCCAGAATATTGAAGTCTCGAAAGTGACCACAACCATTGGTTGTTGAGGGGACGAGAACCGTAGATATGGTCGGGTAAGTTCACAATTTAGAGTTCAAAGAAAAATAGGTAAGCTGCAGTCAAAATCTTCAAAGCCTGAAGTTGTGAAGGGGGCTAGCCTAAGGTTATAGCTCGTGGACATATTGAAGAAGATCCTAGTGAAGGAGCTAGTGCTCGCCACTCACTGTTACCAGAGGCGCTAGAGAACAGGGTCGCAGGTGAATTGAACCTGTGTGGTAACAAATGGGGGCTTGTGTAAATTGATTCCAGGGTCTAGCAGAGGCCCGAAGAGATAATTCAGCTAAGATATTTGAATATCCTTGACCGAGAGGTCACAAAACCTTGGGGAGAGAAGGGGGGGTTGCATCAAGTGGTATAAGAGCCTCAAATTTAATTTCTGTAGGCAGAGGAGACAAATGAGATAGTTTGATACCATCAAGTGGTATCAGAGCCTAAGATTTAACTTCTATAGGAAGAGGAGACAAAGGAGTTATTCTGGTACCATCAAGTGGTATCATAGCAAAAATTCACTTGCATATAGCAGGAAAAGGTGCGAAGGTGAAAAGAGATAGTTTGATACCATCAAGTGGTATCAAAGCCACATATTTTAATTCTATAGGTAGGAGAGAAGAGGTAGTCTAATAACATCTAGTGGTATCAGATACATCAAGTGGTAGTTGTGTAAAGGAGAAAATTTCATCACAATGCCGCCTAGAAGACGTGCAGAGCCACCTGTAGCAAATCAAGTTGTGGAAAGGGAGATGAGAGAACTTCGCGCAAGGTTGGATGTTATGGAGACAACACAAAGGAGAGCACTTGATGTTGGAGACATTAGTGATGCAGAGAACTAAGAAGTGGAAGTTGAAGAAGTTGTAGTAGAAGATGTTGCAGAGGAACGCTTGTTGAAAGCAATTGTTAAGTTTGGAGCTAGAGCGAAGATAAACATCCCAATGTATGAAGGCAATTTAGATGCTGAAGAATTGTTGGATTGGAGAAGATCAATGGACAAGTATTTCAACTATGAAGACGTCGATGAGGAGAAGAAGGTGAAGCATGTTGTCACCAGATTAAAGGGACATGCAACGTTGTGGTGGGATGAACTACAGGATGATAGAAGATGCAAAGTCAAACAAAAGATCAATAATTGGGACATAATGGTAGCCAAGATGAAGGCTAAATTCATACCCAAGGATTCTCAGATAAATCTGTTCAGAAAGTTGTAGAACCTGAGACAGAAGGGAGTGACAGTGAAAGAATACACAGAGGAGTTCTACAAGCTTAACATCAGGGCTGGAAAGAGAGAAAAAGATGATGAAAAAGTTGCTAGGTATATAAATGGCCTAAGATATGAAATCCAAGATGAAATCAGCATGATGATAGTGAGGACAGTGGAGGATACTTACCAGATTGCACTAAAGGCAGAAGAGAAGTTGGCTAGAAAACAGAGCCAACGAAGTAGAGGAAGAAGTCTAAATAGAGGCAAGGGAATTGTCCATGATAAGTCACAAAAGCCCAAGGTTGAGACTGGAAAACCACATAGTCACTCAGAAAGAGGAGGAAGTTCCCGAGGGATACAATATGGTGGAAGAAATACTTTTCCTCGATGAAGAGGAAGAGGCAGAGGAGGAGAAGTGAAGTGTTATGCCTGTGGAAAGACATGACACATGTATTGGGAATGCCTCGAGAGAAAGAAAGAAGGAGGAGGTGAAGCTCACATTTCAGAAACACAGAAGTGGAATGTTGAAGCAGAAGGTGTAGAAGATGGGAAATATCTGATGATGAAGAAGGTTCTCTTGAAGCCAGAGACATAGGTTGAAAATCCATTGCAAAGGAACAATTTGTTCAGAACTGCTTGCAAGACTAAAGATAGAGTATGCAAGGTGTAATTGACAGTGGGAGCATTGATAACTTAGTATCCACATAGATGGTGGAGAAATTGGAGCTAGAGACAACTACACATCCAAGTCCATATAGAGTCGCATGGTTGCAGAAAGGACACCAGGTAATGGTAACTAAACAATGCCTAGTTGAATTTAAGATAGAAGGATATAGATATGATATTTTGTGTGATGTGATTCCCATGGATGTATGTCATGTTTTTTTGGGGAGACCATGGCAGTTTGATAGAAATGTCATTCGTGATGGGATAAAAAATACTTATACCTTGGAGAAGAATGGTAATACACACATGTTACTGCCACTTGAGGAAAAGAAAGTAAAGGAAGAAGCCAACACAAGTATACTTCTCATGAGTGGGAAGGAACTCCTAAGTGAAGTTAAGGAGCATGAGATGTAGTTTGTTGTAGTGAGGAATCCCATAGTCATCCTTACAAGTACTTCTCTCGATGATTTGCCTGAACAAATTCATGAGTTGTTAGAAAATTTTGCTGACATAGTAGTGGATGAGTTACCTAGCTCATTGCCACCCATCAGGAGTATCAACCATCACATTGATCTAATACCAGGAGCAAGTTTGTCGAACAAAGAAACATATAGCTTGACACCTCAAGAGAATGAGGAGGTAAAGAGACAAGTCCAGGATTTAATGGACAAGGGTTTGGTCAGAGAAAGATTGAGTCCATGCACATTACCAACTGTGTTGAGTCCGAAGAAGGATGGAGGATGAAGAATGTGTACAGAATCAAGAGCCGTAAATAAGATCCCCATCAGGTACAAATTTCCTTTACCAAGGATGGATGACTTAATGGATTATTTGAGTGGAGCAAATTATTTTTCAAAGATAGATCTTAAAAGTGGTGTTGGCCCTTGACCAAGTTTTGAGGAAACATTGGTCATGTTTGACCATTTTTGGGACTTCGATAGGCTGGTCGAAGATGGAGCGCCCATACGTAGCTGAGATCACGGGGTCTCACCTATTTGGTGGGCTTTTTGGGATTTTAGGGTTTATGTAACGGGTATGGGATGTTGGCCCATGGGTTTACCCATGTTTAGGCCTTTTTGTAATTGTATAAATAAGTAACTAAGCAGTGTAAGAAGTAGGTCTGATCGGCTTAGTGCATGAGTAGTGAGCTAAGTGTTGTATTGAGTTGTTTTTTCTTAGTGCAAGGAACTGTAAGAGGCTTTGTGCACAGATTGTGTAAGGCTTTGTGCTAATAAGGAGTTGGCTTTGTGCCTTGACCTGACTTTGGGAAGGAGGATCTAGCGGGCTGTGCGTAGATCTCCTATCCTCTGTGGAGTTGCGCTCTGTGGCTTTGTGTGTAGGAGCCGAAGAATGTAGAAATATTGAAGATTAATAAAGAAGAGAAGAAGAAGTCGGTGGACGTAGCCCCACACTGGGGTGAACCACGTATATCCTGTGTTCTGATGTGATTTGTGCAATATTACTCATGTTGTTTGTGTGTTTATCTGCTTAGTGCATTGATCTTGATGTATGATAGATAGATCTGTGGATGCTTAATGCTTTATGATGTTTGATTGCTAGATCTGATGTAATGTTATGTGCTAGGTGATCGAAAGTACTCGATCTTGGTTGCTAATACGCTGATATGTAATTAGGGTTTAATCTGTGATGTGAATGGAACTTATGAACTAATGCATATTGATGGGCTAAGTGCTCTGTTAAGTGTTGTAATCACAGATCTGTGTCCCAGCTAGGTTGTAGACACCTGAGTCCTGCAACCCTCCCTGCCTCTACCTCGGGTGAGACTCCATCTACTTCGTAGGCGTTGCTGAAAGGGTCGGTAGTTAGGGTTTTTTGGTGTGCTACTGAAGCATTGAACCATGGGTCTGCCCCTGTGCCAACAAATGGTTTCGTTGCTGGGACTTGAAACTGTGATTGCTGGGAACTGAAGAAAAGAGAAATCTTTGTGCATAGATCTGTTGCTGCAGTGCACAGTATTCTACTTGACTTGCGAAGCTCTGTGCTAAGAAAGGAGCCGGATATGAAGAAAAGAGGTAAGATATTAAAGCTTTGTGCTCTGATAAAGGTAAGATAAGTGGAAATTTTTTCTTCGAAAGTATGAATCTAGGTATGTTTGATAGATTGTGTCCTAGTCTGAAAACTAGGGCATAGTTAGAAGAAAGAGTCGATTTGAATAGATTTTATAGAGATAGTGAAAGATATGTTATTCCTATGCATCGAAATGATTTTTGGACTAATAAGTGGATGCAGGAACCTATAAAGATTTTTTGTAGATTGCAGGTCCATCACTGTGATCCCAGTGCCCAGTACAGGAAAGGTTGGGGATCGTTTAAAAGAAAGAGAGGATTGACACTGTGTTATAATTGCAGAAGATTGGGACATCTTGCTAAGAAATGCCCTGGCATAGGTCCTATTTTTCTTTGTTGTAAATCTATTGGCCATGAATTTGAGGATTTCCCTAGAATGATTTCCAAAGTTGAAAACATGAACATGAGACTAGAAAACTATGAAGAAGGTCAAGGGACTAAGGATATGTTAGAGAACTAGAAAGAATCAGAGACGATGTTATTACAGTTGAAAGACACACTGAATGATCACATAGACATTAGTTTACCAGAGATCTTAAAAGAGAAACAACACATAGAAACAAGAATAGGAGACTTCGACATAGACTGTGTCTTGGATGAAGAAACACATGTGAATATCATTCCCGAAAGCACTTGGGAAATTTTGGGAAAGCCTGCTATGATACCTTCATTAGAAAGGATAGGTCTGTTTAAAGGAAAGATGATAACCCTATGTGGAAGAGTTACTAATCTACCTATGATAGCCCATGGAACATCGACCGAAGAATAATTTGAAGTCATTAAGTTTGTTGAGAACAACGTCTCGTTTGCACTTTTGTTAGGAAAAACTTGGATTGAGAAAGATCAGATCCAAAGAAAAGAAGAGGAGGAAGCTACAAAACAGAAAAAGAAAGAATTAAGGGACTTCATACCTAGAAAGATAGAGCGACTAATACAAGAATAAGAGGATAAGTTGAAGCAGTGGAATGAAAGAGAATTAGCTATCGAATTTGAAAGAATGTAGGAAGGCTTAAAGAACCTGCCCGTGAAAGAAATAAGTGCATCCACCCTAGAAATAGTAAGAGAAGAGGTATTATCTCTGAACCCTCTAAAAGAACATTAGCAGCGCGAAATTACTACACTAAGAGAAGATAAGAATAAGAATGAAAAGAGGAATCCATAAACTCAAATCACAGGAAAGAAGGCAAGAAAGCTCAGTAAGAAGAAAACAAATTTAGAAAAACTGCAGGAAGTTCCAGGGAAGACTTCACAGAAGGCAGGCTTGTAGAACTTGAACCTCGCTGGAATAACATAACAACACAGAATGCGACTTCGCCATGACGAAGCTATATGATCGTTGGAGGTGTCCTGACCATTAGAATGATGCTCCAAAATGGCTAGAAACACAGTTATTAACAAAATGACCATCGTTGGACCGTTGGGATCGCGCCATAACAACCAGATTCGTATTGATTGAGGCATTCCTACCCGTTGGAGGAATCCATTACGACGTTGCATATTTAACCCGTCGGATGCTGCACTGGGACCACTTTTTGCAAATCGAGATATCTGAGCTAACATATAATTGATTTCATACCACGTTGTGTTGTCTAGACCTCATCATCCATTTGATTACCTTGTTTGTCTGTTCGCCTACCCGATATCCTTGATTACAAGTGTGAATGTCAGACGAGCATAGCGTGCTAGAGAAGTCTATGGAGGATATTTTGATAGACCTCATGGCTGAGAAAGTCATGTCTATAGGAATACAAGCGTCATCGACTGGCAGATTGCAAGCATCCCCATCGACTGGATGTTGTTCTGGCCGCACTGCTGAGAAATGAAGTAAACACCACGATGAAATGACTAACGTGAAGTAGATCTCGTTGGTCTTGCTAGACTACATCCTGCCTTTGAATGGCGCGGTTAACTGTGACAGTGTCCCACGAGATTTCAAATACACATTGATCACTGCGTACCTCCCGAAGGGTTTAACATGATGGGCAAAGCAACGCGAAGAAAAAGAAGAAAAAGGAGGAAGTGCAGGACATAGAAAGTGATGAGAAGGACAATGCATCGGAGGAAATTACACCTGACTCACCTATAGGAGGAGGATGAGACGAAGTAAACCAAGAGGAAGGAGAGGAAGAAGGAGACAAGAAAGAAAAGGGTGAAGTAACACCACCAAAGGATCCCCTTACAAAGGACAAGACATCAAAGAAAAGGAAGGTTTCTCTGCATAAACCCTAAGCATGGAAGAATACCTGAGCCAATAAGCCTTAGTCGCAGATGTGCTCACAATGAATGATATCGATCTCATCATCACAGCTGTAGAAGACACTTAAGAGGATATCCTGCAGAGATATGAAGCGAAGTAAGAAACATTGTATGATAGAATAGAGAAGGAGCTCAAAGACATCCAACAAGCTATCCATTCGAGCTGCGCAGTTCCTACTACGTCGTCTTCAACATAAAATGTAGAATTGGGGGATGAGCCCACCCAATTATGAAGGCTATCAGATGCAACCAAAGCTCGACTTCATCGAGTCTAAGAAGAAAAGGAGCAGGCCATAAAGGCCTTGAAGCAAGAAAAGGAGGATATCCTAGAGCAACTTCGAAATGCGCAGAAAGAGAAAGATGAACTTAGGGTGGTGTTCAAGGAGGACACAAAGAAAATCCATAAAGATAAAGACTAGCTGCTCGTGGAGCAGATTGGGGTTAAAGAGGCAGTGACTAGAGCACTTTTCTCTATGGCGGGCTTGGCACAGACGGAAGAAGAGTCAGCTGAGAGCCAGGTGGGGAAGATTGTTGAGGCCATTCAACAACTCCAAGCAAGAGTAACAGAGTTAGAACTCCAAGCAGTTCCAAGCACTTTGCAAGAAGTGTGTGATCAGAGGGAAGAAGCTGTCAGGAATGTAGTAGAAAGAATAAGGGCACTCGCCTCAGAGTGTAAGCAACTAAGTGATCGAAGTGCGCAGACCTACGAGCTCCTTGCAAAAGATTTGGAGCTGAGGAAACTGGAGGCACAACTCTAGGAGGCGAAGCAACAGACGTTCATCGTACAAGCACATATGAAGCTGTCTACTGTCGTTGAGAAGATGAAGAGTTCATAGGAGCAGCGCCCAGTCCAACAACAGGTTACTACCATCCAGAGAAAGGTTATGGAAGTGACATAGAGACTCCATCCGGTGTAGGATGAAGCCTGCATGATTTTTGAAGAAGTTGAAGGACAAGGCTCGCAGCTAGACCAACTGGTTGTGACAATGGAATAATGCCTAGAAGGGCCTGTTACTGAGCAAGAGGATCTAGCGAAACAAAAAGTCAAAGAATCTTGAGCTAAGCTTGAGGCCTTTGAAGAAACCCTGCCCATATCTGAGTGACTCGAGACAAGTCACATGTGAGTGTTGGGGGCATGTTGTCCCTTGACCAAGTTTTGAGGAAACATTAGTTGTGTTTGACCATTTTTGGGACTTCAACAGGCTGGTCGAATATAGAGCACCCAAGCAAAGTTGTGATTGCGGGATCTCACCTATTTTGCAAGATTTTTGGGTTTTAGGGTTGATGTAATGGGTATGGAATGTCGGCCCATGGGTTTACCCATGTTTAGGCCTTTTTGTAATTATATAAATAAGTAGCTAAGCAATGTAAGAATTAGGTCTGATTGTCTTAGTGCACGAGTAGTGAGCTAAGTGTTGTATTGAGTTGTTTTGGCTTAGTGCAAGGAACTGTAAGAGGTGTGTGCATAGACTGTGTAAGGCTTTGTGCTAATAAGAAGTTGGCTCTGTGCCTTGACCTAAATTTGGGAAGGAGGATTTGGCGGTCTGCGCATAGATCTCATGTCCTCTGCGGAGTTGTGCTCTGTGGATTTGTGTGTAGGAGCCGAAGAATGTAGAAAGATTGAATATTAATAAAGAAGAGAAGAAGAAGTTGGTGAATGTAGCCCCACACTGGGGTGAACCACGTATATCCTGTGTTCTGATGTGCTTTGTGCAATATTTCTCATGTTTTTTATGTGTTTATCTTCTTAGTGCAATGATCTTGATGTATGATAGATATATCTGTGGATGCTTAGTGCTTTATGATGTTTTCTTGCTAGATCTGATGTAATGCTATGTGCTAGGTGATCGAAAGTACTCGAGCTTGGTTGCTATTGCGCTGATATGTAATTAGAGTTTAATCTACGATGTGAATGGAACTTATGAACTAATGCATGTTGATGGGCTAAGTGCTCTGTTAAGTGTTGTAATCACAGATCTATGTCCCATCTAGGTTGTAGACACCTGAGTCCTACAACCTCCCCGACCTCTACCTCGGGTTAGACTTCATATGCTTTGCAGGTGTTGCCGAAAGGGTCGGTAGTTAGGGTTTTGTTGGTGCACTGTTGAAGTGTTGAACCCTGGGTCTGCCCCTATGCCAACAAGTGGATATCACCATATAGGAATGAGAGAAGGCGATGAGTGGAAAACAACCTTCAAAACAAACAAAGGGTTGTATGAGTGGATTGTTATGCGATTTGGCTTAAGAAACGCCCCAAGTAATTTTATGAGGCTGATGAATGAGGTATTGAAATATTTTATTGGTAAGTTTGTGATTATATAACTGGATGATATATTAGTCTTCAGTAAAATGAAGAAGATCATTTGAGACATCTTACATTAGTGATGAGGAGATTGCAACGGGAGAAGCTATTGATAAATATGAAGAAGTCCTATTTTATGAGAACATAACTCATTTACTTGGTTTTTGTAATCTCTTCAAATGAATTGAAGATGGATCCAGAGAAGGTGAGAGCAATCAGAGAATGGGCATCGCCAAGAAGAATATTTGAGGTGAGGATATTCCATGGACTGGCAAGTTTCTATAGGAAGTTCATTAGAAATTTTAGTGGAATTTGTGCACCAATATTAGATACAATGAAGAAGAGACACAAGTCTTTTAAGTGGACAAAAGAAGCTGAGAAAGCTTTCAGAATATTAAAGGAGAAGATAATAGAACAATCGATTTTGGTCTTGCCAGATTTTGGGAAGACATTTCAAGTAAGATGTGATGCTAGTGGAGTTGCAATTGGAGCAGTCTTGAGCCAAGATAACAGGCATGTTGCATATTTCAATGAGAAGTTGAATGACACTAAGAGAAAGTACTCCACATATGATAAAGAATTTTATGCAATAATTCAAGCCTTGAAGAAATGGAGGCACTACCTTGTTCCAAAAGAGTTTGTTTTGTATAGCGATAATCATGATTTACAATTCGTAACCAGACATGAGAAGTTAAATCAAAGACATGCTAAGTGGATAGAGTTTATGAAAAATTTCACTTTTGTCATTAAACATATTTCTGGTAATGCTAACAAATTTGTTGATGCATTGAGCAGGAGATGTCTGATTCTGCAGGAATTTCAAGTGAAAACCTTAGGGTTTGAACACCTTAAGGAGATGTATTGTGATGACCCATATTTTAAAGAGGCATATGAAGCATGTGAAAATATCATGCTCAGAGACAAAATCTAGTGGACAAAGTATCTGATTCAAGATGGATTGTTGTTTAAAGGTTGTTAGTTATGCATACCAAAATGCTCGATGAGAGAGAATTTGCTGAAGGAAAAACATAGTGGAGGTCTAGAAGGACATTTTGGCCATGAAAAGACATTTGCAGAGTTGAAAAATTCATACTATTGGCCAGGTATGAGGGCAGAAGTGAAGAAATTTGTGGACAGATGTAATATTTGCCAGTATGCAAAAAGAAAGAAACAGAACAATGGATTGTATCAACCATTTCCTATTCCAGACAGGCCTTGGGACGCAATAAGCATGGATTTTGTGTTGGGATTTTCAAGGACACAAAGGGGAAATGATTCCATATTTGTTGTAGTGAATAGATTCTCAAATATGACACACTTTATCCCATGCCAGAAAACTAATGATGCAACACACATTGCAAATTTGTTTTTCAAGGAAGTTGTGAGACTTCATGGATTGCCTAAGAGTATTGTCTCAGATAGGGACACTAAATTTGTTGGTCATTTCTGGAGAACATTGTGGAAGAAACTAGGGACATACTGTCTTTTATTTCAGCATATCACCCTCAAACGGATGGACAGACTGAGGTAGTAAATCAAAATTTAGGAAATTTGTTGAGGAGTCTGGTCACTGAACATTGTAGCTAGTGGGATCAAATTTTGTCACACGTAGAGTTTTCATACAATGACTCACCAAACATGACTACAGGGAAGATCCCATTCCAGATAGTATATGGGATGAAGCCAAGCGGAGTATCCGAGTTGAGATATCTGGAGCAGAATGAATTTAGAAGCGTTGGAGAAGAATACTTTGCTGTAGAAATGCAAAAGCTTCATAATCAGATCAAAGAGAAGTTGTAGAAGAGCATCAGAGAGTACAAATGCATAGTTGATCAACATAGGAGAAAAATTCAATTTGAAGTGGGAGATCAAGTTCTAGCACATCTCAGAAAGGAAAGGTTCCCAAGGGAAACATATAACGAATTGAAATTGAAGAAGATAGGACCATGAAAGATCCTAAGGAAATTTGATGAAAATGCTTATGGGATAGAGTTGTCAGAAGATGTGGGTATATCACCCATATTCAACATTTCAGACCTATATCCTTACATGGAAGATGACACCAGAGAGTCAGAAGATAAGAAAAATATCCAATGGGAGAAGCAGATGCCTGTAGCAGAAAAGTTGCAGATGGAGAAGATCATAGATCAGAGAACTAGTAAGAAAGAATTATTTTGAGTATTTGGTAAAGTGGAAAGGACACCCAATAAAAGATGCTAGTTGGGTAAATGAAGTAGATATTCAGAAGCATGGAAAGTCAGTGTAGGAGCTCATGGAAAGGAGTCCATAATTTTTTTTCCAGAGGAGTATGATGCAGGAGCATTGTCATCAAGGCACAAGTGGAAGACAACTCAGTGCCCTAGCTTGCATTTTGAAGTGTTTTTTGAATATTAAAGATGGCATGTCATGAAATATCTTGACAAGATCGTAATTAAAGAACATCTTAAATGTTTAGGAGATGAACCATCGCATGAGATCAATGGGGAGTGTATTTTCCTTTAATGTAGTAGCTTGCAGTACAAATTCGAAGTGTTTTTTCTTATCTGTCTGTCTTGAACATTTATTTTAATAAATCCTTAATCGTTGAAATATTTTAATTTGATAGGAAAACACTAAGGTAGTCGGAGGGAAAATCTCTATGAGCTCGTTTTGTATAAATACATGTATTGTTTCCCAAATGAGGTTGTTGCAATTTATTTGAAGGTTGTCGAGAATATTATAGCCACAGATTATTGTAGCTGAGAGTTGTTGGGTTGCAGAAGAGCATTGTATGAATCCATGTACATATCATTTGAATGAATATAATAGAGAAGCGTTGATCCAAATGTTTGGTGTTGTTGTTACGGTGTCTATCTGAATGAATGAATGGTAGGCTTTCTGTTTAATTGCATTTCTCTATTGTTACTTGTTCTTATGTTATGAATGCATTTATATGGTTGAATGTATGAATCTGTGAGGATTAGATAAGTTTCAATTGTCTCTCTTATATGAGCAAGTGCAAGGAGTGTATAGTGTATGCAAAGTGTGCATTGACATAGTCTATTTCAACTCAGAAGCTCAGAAGAGATAACATGAAACTTTTGTTTGCAAGGAGTGCATACATGTCTGCAAGGTGTGCATTGACAGAGTCTTTTTTGACTTAGAAAGTTTGGGAGGGATAGATTGAAAGTGTGCGTAGGAGGAAACACACTCAGAGTCATATTTTTCAGGAGGAACAATCGAGCCATATAAGAACTATTACAAGGAGTGTACAGTCGTCCATCAAGAGTTAAGTTGAAGGAAACCTATTGCAAGGTGTGTGTAGGGTTGATATTTGGCTAAGTATCGAAGAAGTCATTCTGAGAAGTTCAGAGTGTCAAGGAGGAACAATTTCAGGAGAGGTAACTTGGAGCTTTGTATGCAAGGAGTGCGTATTGTCCATAGGGAGTGCGTTGATAGAGTATTTTGACTTAGAATCCCAAGAGGAGTAACTTAAGAGTATTTTCAGAAGAGTGAATAATTGTTTCAAGGTGTGAACAATCATCCACAAAGAAGCTAAGTCGTGGAGAAATACCTATTCCAAGGCGTGCACAGGGTCAATTTCGACTATGTGTCGAAGAAAACACTCTAATAGGTAAGAGTTTGAAGGCATAACAAGCTCAGAAGAGATAGTGGGTGAGAATTCTTAAGTAGGAAGGAGCCCTTTAAGATTTCACAAATTTACAAGTAGGATCTGTTCAGGAGGAAGCAGGATCGTTCCAGACTGTCAGATCTGGGAGAGTTGCATGAAGTTAGCCATGAATTCCTTCGACACTCCGAGTGTTTGGAGGTTTTGAAGTGTTTGAAGAGCCGAGATCACCGAAGTCTTCAAGATGTGAATTAATCCCAGTCGTTGGTTGCAGTGAGGATACGTGGCAGCAGATTAGAGAGTTCGTGAGAAAGCACTCCTGAAGCTTTGTGTGGAGCAAGAGAAAACTTCACGAAGTCGTGAAGGCCGAGGAGATCTGGACTGTCGGATCCAAGAGGACACACGACATAGATCCATGTGTTTCACCAGGACAACACTTCGGTGAAAAGTGAGAGCGGAGTGAACCAAAACTCCCAAAGTTGTGAAATAACGAAGTAGATTGCGACTGTCGATCTGAGGGGGACACGTGTCATCAAATCACGGGATCTAGAAGTGTGCATATGGGAAAAAGGTAAGAATATAAATCCTAGTCGTCGATTGTGTGGACATGTTGTGTCATCCTCGTCACTTCGGTGATATAATACTTCAGGGAAAAGGAGTGTTAAGACGTTCGAAACTCCCGAATATTGAAGTATCGAAAGTGATCACAACCGTTGGCTGTTAAGGGGACGAGAACGTAGATCTAGTTGGGTAAGTTTGTGGTTCAGAGTCCGGAGAAAAATGGGTAAGATGCATTCAAAAGTGTCGAAGCATGAATTTGCGAAGGGGGCTGGCCTAAGGTTATAGCTCGTGGTCATATTGAAGAAGAGCATAGTGGAGGAGCTAGCGTTGGCCACTCACTGTTACCAGAGGTGACAGAGAACGGGGTCATGGGTGAATTGAACCTGCGTGGTAACAAATGGGGGCCTATGTAAATTGATTACGAGGTCTAGCAGAGGCCCGAAGAGATAATTTGGCTCAGATATTTGAAGATCCTTGACCGAGAGGTCTCATAACCCCGGGGAGAGAAGGGGGGTTGCATCAGTCATGTGCATGATAAGATATGTGATCTTATCTTTCCATTCTTTTAGGGTGGTGTTTATATATGTCAAGGTCGTTTTGAGCTCGTTTTGTCCCCTTGACAAATGCTCTTGTGTCTCTTGCATGTGATGTTGTAATTCAAATTGTGTCTTATCAATGGAGAACTTCATTTCATGAAACATGTTTGTCCATACTTCCTTGTCATTGTCATCCCATGTTTCCTGTCTCTCCCCCATGTTTCCTTCTGTCTCTTCTCCCTATGGTTACTCTGGAAAAGGTTGTCCTCCTCAACCTCTCCTTCTAGTCATCAATTTAATCATAGGCTGACAAGGATATTCTCTCTGATACCACTATAATATTCCCAAGTAGATCTACCAAAAGTATTATGGTTTATTGCTTTTCTGAGTGTAGGTTTTTATCAAATAGTTTGTTGTCTTGCCTTCCAAGTTTTTTTGGGGTTTGGTTATAGATATTTTATAGCATACAAATGATTGAAAAGAAACAATAATGGATATATAACAAGAATGCAAAGAGATAACATAAGTAAATAGCCACAAAACTTCAGATCTACATTTTATTTAAATATATAGTTGACCTTAGTACAAGAGATGATCATATCTAGAATAGAGATGGAAGAATAATGTGAGTGGCTGAGAATAGCTCGAAGATACAAATTTGAACTAGTTATGAGAAAGATCGATACTGCCTTACCAAGTCCTTTAAAATATGAGGTTGTTGACTACAATCCGTTGTGATCCTAGAATGCTTCTTGCCAACATCGTGAGTGTGGGAATCAGAGGGGAGGAACACTTCTGTGAGAAATCCTCTCAGATGTGCATAGCCATAGCCCACTGTAAATGTTGCACTGAAAAATTAAAATCATACAAAGAAAACAATAATAAAACATTTACAATTAGTTTAAACCCTATAAGACCAACAAAAATAATGGTTCCCATCCTTCTTCTTTGTGGAGAGACACCTCTTCTGCCTCTGACCCTAGAGGTAGAGGTTTCATCCAGAATAAGTGGCCATTTGGAAGGCACCATGCAAGAATAAGAGGACAAATTTATTATGAATATTTTAGGACAAATGCTAAGTGAGGCTTCAATCACATTAGGACAATGGAAGGAGTTGATGATTTGTGGCGTAGTCAATCATGCATCAAAAATTGTTGCGATGCAACCTTTTGGAGTGGTGGTTAGGGTTAAATTTTAAAATAGGCATGATTGAAGTGGATCTCTTTCCACCACCACTGGGAATGGCCTTTGGTGGAAACAATAAAATCCATTGCAACTAATTTTTTCCAAGGTGAAAAAACATAGATCCTTGACAAAGCACAGTGAGAAAGTATGCATGGGAGTCTTGCTTAAATTCAACTCATGATATCAATAGAAAACAAACTAGCATTCAATGTGTAGATTGGATTTAGGATATGTGTTGATTCTAGTTAGCTTTTAAAGATATAATTGATCATAAAACAAATAGGTCATGCCACTGTAAAGGATGTGAGAATTTAAAAAGTCCCTACATTTTCCTGTGGGGTTTTATCATTTACTTTTAGAAGTTAGCCATGATTCAAACAATGCAAAAAATTCACATCCATCCTTGTCACACTTAAAAGGGAGAAAACAATGCAAGGTAGTTGCAAAATTACTAGCAAATAACAAATTTTCTGGGGATGAGAGTTTCTTCATCTTTCAAAAATCTGTTGCTTGATGATTTCCTAGAGGTCATTTCTCCACCATTATATTACAACTGATTATCCTCAAATAATGATGGTCCATGTGATTGTTATGTGAAATAGCGAGCTAACCAAAACAAAATGCTTGGCCCAGACTAATTGTGTCATGACCCATCATGATTATATTCTATATATACTAATTCTTACAAAATGCTTCTGTCCTAATTGACTGGATCCTAATCGACCGATGATACCTTGGTCGTACTTGAATCCTTTCACTGAATACGAGAAATGCAATGCAATCCAACCTTGACTAAATAAGATACCTCACATTTATAGTCTTTTAGAAGAGGACAATGTTATTGGATAGTTTCAAACATGAACAAGCTTGCCATGATAAACTTTGAGTAAATTTGTTGTGTGAGGACTGCACTCCACATACTTTTCTAGGAACTTTCTCTCACTTAAAAAAACCACAGAAGTGAGACTAGGAAACCACTTAGAAGGTTGCATTGAAATTATAAACTGCAACAACTTGTGGCGAGGCTTAATCCTACACTCCAAGACCAGAGGATATGTCAATAGAAACTTTGCAGGAAGCCCTGCGATATGTATGAAATAGTCCATGTGCTTCTGCATCTTATCCATGGAAACATATAGTATGAGTGGGATCCCCCTAAATGTTAGAAAGTGGAATAAAACAGAGCATAAACAAGCAATAAACCAATAATAGAAATAATCACACAATTTACATAGTGATTTACATGGAAACCCAATACAAGAAAAACCACAGTGAAACGATAATCGATATTCTTATTATTCAAGGGAAAATTACAATAGCCAATCACAAGCATAAAACCATCCTCTCCTCACATAGACACTACACTCCACTATATTTCACTCCACACCTCTACGGGTATGCTTGTTATATAAGATCAGTTATATGGTTAAAAAAATTAGTTACAACCTAATCCATCAGTTACACAACCTTTTCACTGAAGTGTCCATGCATGCACAATCTAAATTTAGTGCATGCAACCACATGCAAAATTGGTTTTCACGTTTTCAACAATCTCCACGTTGACAACAATTTATCTGATATATCATGCTCAAATTAATTCATCACCTTTCCTGCAAGCCAAGAGAAGCCAAACACCATCACATCTCCACAACTTCTCTAACAATATTGTTACATGAACAACATGATTCGCTCCAGTATGGACCATTATGCCTCCATCAGTAACCTATCTAATAAATTGATGCACTTGTCCCATTTTAATATGTTGGACTTTTAGTCTAATGCACAACACTTTGACCACCATGAAACACCACATCTTGTACATGTCCAAACTTACCCAATAGATTCTTGCATTCTTGCAAGACATAACCTGATGTAGGTCTCCTCTTGTCCAAATCTCACGAATCATAACCACATACTAAATCACTGCAACCATTGTAGGTGATACTTGTGCTTCTGTGTTTGAAGCACCCATATCCATGCTCTTCACTGGTTTTTCCATGTGTTTACTGAAAACACCAACTTCATGTGAAATGTTGACCAATCCCCATCACAATCATAAAAATTCCTACTAGCATATAATACTCTAGACATATAACCCCTGTATTCTTCAATAGTTAGGACATAAACCTGAAGAAAACTTACAATGGAAAGCCAAAGGGATTTTACTAGTTTCACATTATTCAACCAAATTTCTTGAGTATCTTCACCACATACTTCTGTTGGGATAACCAAGCTTACCATCCTTCCTGTCTCTATGTATTTCCATGCTCAAGATTTATTTTGCTGTTCCCAGATCCTTCATAACAAGCGTCCTAACCAATTGACCCAACTTGTTGATCTCAAACATGTTTGTGCTTGCTACAAGATTGACATTTAACACCAAGATAATAAATATACCATAAACACAATGGTTATACTCATTTCTTGTAAAATTTGGCTCACCATGAAGGAATCAAACATCTTGTACCATTTTCCTGGCATGCTTCAGGCCATATAATTATTCTTGAGTTTGCAAACAAATCCTTTGTTGCGATTATGAACTAACCGTTCTAGTTGTTCCATATACATCCCCTTATCCAAAAAACTCAATGTAAAATAGTTTTAACATCTAGTTGTACTAACACAACTAGTGATAACATAACATGAATAGAAACAAGATTTTAACAACTGGTGAGAAACTTTCATGGAAATCAATACCTTCCAAATACCCTTCTACTACCAGTCATGCTTTGAACCTTTCATCTTTTACTATGTTTGATTTTATAAAAGGAGATTCATCAAACACTGCATCTTTGTCCATGATGATTCTGTGGGTAGTAGGATACCACAGTTTGCATCCCTTAACATCATCACTATATCAAATACCTACCTATTTTATCTAGGTCCTACTTAGAATGCTAATAAATAAAAAAACATAAGAATCACAACCAAATGATTTCACATTTGAGTAATTACCAGATGACCTGTTCATACCTCTTCCAAAATCTTCCATCCTTTTTGCAATCGATGGTGACCGAGTTACTAGATAGCACAATTTCTTTTGAACACAACTATTGTTGCAACTTGGCATTAATGAACATGCCTATTTGATCCCAGCTTCCTTGCAATACTTTCCAAGTTCCATGGATATGAATATACCTTCATCATATATTCTCAAACACTTGATTGACCTGCCAACACATAAGCCTTTCTACAGACCCACCTTTCTAACCTGAACACACTGCTCCACCTCAAACTTTGCATTCGAAAAACTTTGACCAAATCCGGCCAAACCAACCCAAAGTGAACCTTTGCCGCAAACCTCAAGGGACTTTACACTGGAGTCTTAGTGCTCCACCTTAACATGACCATTCCCTTGACCAAATCCGACCAAGTAAGCCTTCACTGCTTATCTCCATACCCATTTACAATGGATTTCACCAAGCTTTTTATAGGCTTCATTACATGCAATCCATGGACGCAATACCACGAGATACCAAAAAACATGGACCCGAAAAACCATGTGCTTTGATCTAAAAACCAGATTTAACTCATTAATTATTTCATCGAGTCAAGGTTAACCCAACATACATGCCCCTCCCACATATTCAATCTACCTAAATCTATGTTTATACTTTTCATAGGTGACTTGATAAACCAGGGGTACACATGGCTATTGAGGTCTTACAAATGTATGCTCATTTACATGCAATCAATATTTTTTAAAACTCCAAAGTAAATACAATTTTTTTAATTTATTTCACGGTGACTAAACCATCACTACCCTGGAACTTCTATGTGAACACAAGTGGTGAGACACAACAGATAGATAAAACTTCATCAACCATCCCTGGACTTGAAGTTGTTGCGGCTGTATTTTCTTCTATTTTGGAGTCCTCTTTGGATGCTTCTTGTCTTTTCTAGCAATCCTTCTTGAGATGCCCATATTTTCCACATAACCAACATTTTCCCTTACCCTTACTGTCTTTTGACTTAGAACTGGTTGTACCTTTCTGATCTTTCCCTCCTTCAGTAGATCGACCTCTGACCACCATTGCTTTTGTTGTTGACGTTTCTTTACTTGATCTTCTCCTCATTTCCTCAGACAACAAAGCTCCCACAACAATGTCATAATCAATGACATCTGTAGAGTTGAACCACATAGATGTGATCAGATGATCCCAAGACTCAGGAAATGAACACAATAGCGTAACTTCCTTGTCCTCATCTTTGTACTTTACTTCCATACTAGATAATTGATAAATCAAAGTATTGAAAACATTTATGTTATCAACAATTTTTGTACCTTATGTCATCTGTAAGTTGTACATTTGCCTCTTCAAGAAGAGTTTGTTCATCAAGGACTTTGTCATATACAAACTCTTTAGTCTGTTCCACAAACTCATTGTTGTCTCCTCTCTAATGATGTTAAACAAGACTTCATCTTCCAGACACAAACTGATAGTATTGAGAGCTCTTGCATCTAGATCATCTTAGTCTTCGTCTCACATACCTGCTGGTCTCTTTGAATTTCCCTCCAAAGCCTTTTGCAATCCTTGTTTCATAAGAATATCCCACTTCCATAACACAAATTTATTCTTACCGCTGAATTTCTCCACCTCAAACTTAGAACTTTTCACTTTCGCCATTAGCACAAATAGCCCTGAATCCACAACTTATATCTGAATCCCCAAAATATTTAATTAAAAGGCTTAAGATAAATCACAAATACTTAATATATATTTTATACCTCACAACCTTTGTAACAAACATAAATGGGTCAACCTCACCTTTTATTATGACACCCTCTCACTCTTTTTAATAAAGGTGATCCCCTTATTATATCTCATGCATAATAAGACAAGGAAAAAATAAAACCTTTTATTTAAAAAAAAAAAAAACGTGGCCTCTTCCACCTTACTTTTTATCATAAAAGGTCACAACTCATTTAATATACCTTTCTATGTTGTGCTCTAATAAAAAAACAACCCGTTCGACTTCATACGTCGACTTTCCAAAAAACAACGACGTGTGTCGCACTATCTATAAGGATAGCATGCAACAATTTTAGAACATTGTCGGACCTTATAAAAGGATACTCTGTGACAATTTTCCTACGACACTTTCTCCAAATTGTCACACTGTGTAATATGTACTACCCACAACACTTTGCAAAAATAAAACATTTCGCAAGTGTGCCTGCGACTGTCGCATTGTGTAATAGGGACAACCTGTGATAGTGTAATAAAACCTGTCCTAGGTCATTCCACTCCACTCGACTCAACACAGTTAACCTGCTCTGATATCCAGTGACCAGATTCTCTTCTCCTTCGTTCTCAGAGCCTTCAACTCTATGCTATGATACCACTTGCTAGGCAACAGAAGAAAAACAGAGCATAAAAAAGCAATAAACCGAGAATAATAACAATCACACAATTGACACAATGATTTATGTGGAAACCCAATACATGAAAAACCACGGGGCAGTGATAATAAATATTCTTATTATTCAAGGGAGAATTAAAATAGCCAATCACATGCATACAACCATCCTCTCCTCAAATAAACACTACACTCAATTGTATTGCACTGCATACCTCTATGGGTATGCTTGTTATATAGGATCAATTATACGATTCAACAAAGTAATTACAACTTGATCCATCAGTTATACGACATGTTCATTTAAGTGTGCATGCATGCACAATCTAAATTTAGTGCATGCAAAATTGGTTGACATGTTTTCAACACTAAAAATCTCCTTGATCTCATCTTCTAGGAGGCCAAAACTTGCCAAATGCTTCAATTTATTTTCCAAAATGTCAAGCATGTTACTAGTAATTAAAATCCGAGGTTCCCATTTAAATACCCTGGAGACATCACCCTCTAATCTGAAAAGGATATGAAGATACTGGATATTGGGACACAAAGTTTTCTCTATACTGCAGCCAAGCAATCTGGGACAACATATTATGACATTTTGGAAGTCTTGTGCAGTGAGGCCGAATGTTTTCATGAACTCAATCTTAGGTTTCAACTGTTGATCAGAGTTGAGAGTAAGAATAGTTGGGCTTCTGGTTATCAACTTCCTTACCTGGTCTTCTGTGATTCTTGAATCTCTCAAGAACCGAATGGCTTGTTGGGTTGGATCAATGAATCTCGTTTCGACACAGGATGGCCTTGCCTTAAGGATAGTTGAGACCTCAGATGGGTACATGCCACATTCATTGAGTAAGAAATATAAAATGGGACATGTGTTCTCTACTTTTGGGTATCCCATGGGCCTCTCATTACTAGTAGTGGATGTAGAAAGTCATGATAATTTTTAAAAAGCAATTTGTGAAAATGGTGGGGATAGTGTTGCAACTAGGTGATGAAGAGAAAATCTGAAGGATGAAACCACGTATTTGGATAACATTTCTAAACTATTGTATGCTAGCTGAACATAGGGTTTTCTTCAAAATAATGACAACAAAATGCTCAGGTAGGGTATATATATGGGTATAAATTGGGAGGAGCCTGTAGAGTGTTATTGACACAATGATATCATTTGAAAACACTATACTATATATATGGGTAAATTAGAAGTGAGGAGGTAGAGGTTTATTGATAGCATCATTTGAAAAATAACACTATTTATAGAGAATGTGTTTTTAATGATGTTTTCAATTGTTATTTAGCATTATTTTGTAATGTTATTATAGTTTTTTTGGGGGGGAGTGGATGAGTGTTGTGGTTATATTGTATGAGGTCTCAAGGTCAAGTCCCCTGTCAGCTATTTGTTGATATTATGTCCCTACATGGTTAGGCTCCGTAATTAGGACTGACCGTTTACCCCGTTTACCATCTATGAAATATGGAGAATCACTAACCATCCATGCAATATGGAGAAGTACTGGCCAAGGATTCCTTGGAAAAAAAAGGTTTTTTAAAGTATGGTAACATTTTTAAAAGTGATATATGCTAATTTTATAATAAAAGGATATGTTTTGGGTCATATATCTCATATAAAAAATTTAGATATGGATAAATTTTAGTATAATTAAAGTGTTTGTTTATGGTGGAATGATGTTTAAAAGGTTTTGCTCAATTCTAAATTGACTCATGTCCTCAGAAAATCAATGAATATTTTGGATCAATCAAAACTATAAATTCTTATGATGTGGGATTCCAACATCATGAGGGGAGTTTGTTACCATATTAGATGGGTCCCTTGTAAGTTAGTGAAGTGGAAATGCACTATAATTAGAAAAGTTGGATATCTGTGCTAAAGGTACACAATCAAATAAGCTTATTATTATCATGGTTTAATTTGGAAAAGAAAGAGGTATTGTGTTAGTGAATATATATTTATATAGTGCATATGTTAGGTTTATTTGTTCACTCTCTTCTTTTTGGGTTCTACCAACCTAGTTTATCTAAATGATGGTATATGCTAGTTTTATTTGTATACTCTCCCTTTTCTGAGTCCTTATAACCTAATTGATCTAAAGGACATTATATATTAATTTTATTTGTTCACTCTCTCTTTTTTGGGTCTTACAAACCTAGTTGATCTAAAGGATGTTATATGTTAGTTTTAAGCTTAGTGTTGTCATGGTTTAGTTCAGAGAAAGAAAGAAAAAAAGGGTATTGTGTTAGTGAATATATATTTATATAGATGGAAGAATTGGGAGGCACAATGAGAGTTCAAAAAGCAGGTGCAAGACATTTCTAGGGTTTGATGGTATGAACAACATATGGCACATAGTTTAGAGTAGACCAAAGGGAGAAAAATATTGACCAATGACAATCACAACACCAGGAACCAAGAGTACCATGTCCTTTAAGGACGCAGTATAGAGAGATGCTCAAGTAGAACCAGATATAAATGAGATGGGGGGGGGGGGGG
>SNQJ01S0042275.1:136744-161524 GCA_010110895.2 Picea sitchensis | reverse complement strand
CGAGATTTTGGGAGTCGGGGATCCGTGGTGGCCGAGAACTATGACATCGCATATGCCGATTTCCCGATAGGGAAATCCCCGACAGGGCGAAGAGGTATCAACATTTGAGACCCATCGGGTTTCGGGGTTTTCTGTAGCACGAGGACCGTGCTCATGAGTTTCGCGATAACGCGAAACCCGATTTGCCGAAAAGGCAAAGGGGAGATCGTGGAGAGAGTTCTATGGGTATCGAGAGGTCCCGACAAGGGATCGGAAGAACCTTGAAGTTCTTCAGGCCTAGGGAAGAGAAGGTCCTGGTGGTAGCGGACGTGCTTGCTTGGCGCGTTTGGCATCAGAAAACTAGACTACTAAGTATTCCAAGACCCCTGTCAAGAGGAAGGGGATATTACAGTCTCCCCTACTAGTGATCCAAGTGGATATCGGTGGCCATCCACCTTTTCCAACTGGCTCAAAACAATTTTTTGGCAATTTTGGTAATTTACTATTTTTAGCAGTTTTTAACTTCTGGGGCCATTTTGAGGGCCTAAATGAAGGTTTTCTGGGATTGAGCTTCTAAAAAATAGTTGAAGGCTCTAATTTATTCCCCTAAATGAATCTCCTCAACGATACCTTTCCAATGAGCTATCGTGCACCCCAAACAGAGATTGTATGCCAAAGTTACGCCCCCGGGAAGTTGATACACCAAACTACCCAAAATGAGGTCCACAAAACTATTGGATTTTCATCTTTCGAGGTTAGATTTTTGGATTTTCTTTATTATAAAAAGTCCTTTGGAACCTCATTGAAAGTCATCTTCTTGCGAATGCGAGTAGCGGACACATCTCTTAGAGATAAGTTGCCACCATTCTAGCGAGTCTTTCACTCTCTATTTTTACAGTATTTGCACAGTTTTGCTCATTAATAGAAAATTGTGTATTATTGTATCTATGTGTTTATGGTTGCATCTCTGATACATTTCTGTTAAATTATTGGATATCTGAGATATCTCTGTACATTTCTTTATTATATATCTGTTCTCATTTCGTGCCAAAAATAATCCGGATCAGTGGTATCAAAGCAGACTGCTCTTGATCATTTTTTTTTAGTGCAAGTCCCCGACAAGGTCCGAGTATAGAAAGTCGGGTCTCGAGCTTATCTCTATTGAATACAATAGCTCTTACACACCCAAGAAACCCTCCTTGGAGGAAGAAAAGGAAAATGACAGAGCACACGATTCTATCCATCTGTTGCTTCAACAAGCTCTCACGCGATAGAGGGACAAAATGATAGAGAATTTTTCCCACATCCTTCAACACATGATGATAGAAACAGGGACATCTTCATCAAACAACCACTTTGGAATCACCTCTCCTTTCAAGGTATAGGTTAATTTTGATATTCCTGTATTTGAAGGTTAGATAGATGCGGATGCCCTAGACAAATGGTTAAATCTGTTAGAAGGTTATTTCTCTGTTCATAATTTTTTCGGGAGAGAAAAGATCACCTTCGCACTCCTTAAAGCTCTCCCCCATGTCAAACATTGGTGGGAAACTTACTGGGAGAAAATTTCCACCGAGGAGTCTGGAATATATGGGGTCGAACCCACTTGAGATTTTTTTGTGGATGCGGTAAAGGAACAATATTACCCTATTTGCAACTATGAGGACCAATATATGAGATGGAACACACTGCGACAAGAGAGGGGCCAAGCAATTCCAGAGTTTAGAAATATCTTCCATACCTTGTGCACCAAGATGGGTATCAAAGACTTCGAATGACATTTGGTTCTGAAATACCATGGGGCTCTACATAGATACATCCAAACTGAAATGGATTTTTGAACATCTCATCCCTCGGTGTTTCTTATCGATATTTTGTTAAAATCGAACAGAAATTTAAGCACCAGAACAAACAAGAGTTCGGGTCTGAAAATCCGCAACAAACAAAGTATGATAAATACTACCCTAACAAATAGTCTCATGAAAACCAGTCCAAGCCACAGGAAAAGAAGGGTCATGGGAAGACAAAGAAGGACACCGAAAAATGTTGTTATTTCAACAAAATCCATTGGCACAACACCGATGAATGTTGCTCAAAACATTCATTGGTGGTCAAGATCGAAGACAAGGAGTCAAACCTTGATTCAGAATCTGATTCTGAAAATACTGGTAAAAGACAGATCATTGACGCAGACCCCACTGCTATTGTCGTGACCGTAGCAATTTATCCAGAAGAACCAATAGATCCTAAAGAGAGGGAGTACCTTTTTCATTCACAAATGTGGGTGAAGGGGACCCCGTTGCATTTTATTGTTGATAGCAGAAGCCATAATAACCTCATCTCAGTAGAGGTCGTCAAACAATTGGGATTGTCGACAACACCACACCCGTAGCCATACAACATCGGGTGGCTTCGCCAGGGATGAGATCTTCGTGTCAGCCAACAGTGTCAATTTTCATACAACATCCAACCCTTCAAGGATGAGATATTATGTGATGTTTCCCCATTGGATGTCTGTGATGTTCTCTTGGGCTAGCCATATATGTGGAAACACCATGTTGTTTATGAGTCTCAACCTCGTAGTGTTATTATTTCTTTGGGGGGTCATATCTATAGAATACTAGAGGTAGTTCCAACTATTGTTCCACCTAAATAGTGTCGAAAGGTAGTATCTCATACTACAAAATTTAGCTTCTTCACAATCTGTTCAAAAGGGTAACAAAAGGATACTGCAAACACTACATCCTCGGCCCAAGCACCTTCTGTCCAACAGAAGCAGGTTGACAATATTGAAAAAAAACAAAAAGATTCCTTCTGCACACAATCATCTTAGGTAACCCTACTGGTTGAACAGAGTCAACCCCACCAACAACAGGTTCGTGACAACCTTCAACAAACTAAGCAACACAACTTCTCCAACAAGGCAAGCAACTCATTAAGATGCAGATTCAACAAACGTTTTTCCCTCCCCCCTGGGAACTCAACACAATGGATACCATTGCTTCCTAAGGAGGGAATATCGATCCAAGTGGATATCGGTGGCCACCCACCTTTTCCAATTGGCTCAAAACAGTTTTCTGGCAATTTTGGTAATTTACCATTTTTAGCAGTTTTTAACTTCCGGGGCCATTTTGAGGGCCTAAATGAAGGTTTTTTGGGATCAAGATTCTCAATGATAGGTGAAATCTCTGATTGATCCCCCTAAATGAATATCCTTGATGATACCTTTCCAACGAGCTATCGTGCACCCCAAACAAAGATCGTATGCCAAAGTTACGCCCTCGGGAAGTTGATACACCAAACTACCCAAAACGGGGTCCAAAAAACTATTGGCCTTTCATCTTCTAGGGTTAGGGTTTTGGATTTTATTTATGATAAAAAGGCCTTTGGAGCCTCATTGTAAAATAATCTTCTTGTGAATGCGAGTATAAGACACATCTCTTCTCAGAGATAAGCTGTCACCATTCTAGCGAGTCTTTCACTCTGTATTTTTACAGTCGTTGTACATTTTCGCTCATTAATAGAAAATTGTGTATTATTGTATCTCTGTGTTTATGGTTGAATCTCTGATACATTTCTGTTATATTATTGGATATCTGAGATATCTCTGTACATTGATTTATTATATCTCCTCTCTCATTTGGTGCCAAAAATAATACAAATCAACTAGAGATTTCTTGCCCACAAGCAATTCTGAATATGTCTACTATAGAACTAGTTTACCTTCCCAAGTGGAATCTTCTATCAATAAGTTTTTCCATTTAATAAGATATTCCTTGATCTCCCCATTCCTTAGCTTCTTCTCCCTCACCTCCAAGATCTCTTATGGTATCAAAATCAGTTGTCCTTCTTCATCTACTAGAGGTAACTCCCCATTAATGACAATATGTTGTCCCAATGCCCTTTTTAGGCATGATACATGGAAGATATTATGAATTTTATTTCCATGTGGAAACTCTAGCTCATATGCAACTTCCCCCACTTTCCTTTTCATCCAGTATGGCTCATAAAAGTGGGTTTTTATCTTCTCATAACCATTTTTCTTAATGGATTCCTGCATGTATGGTTGGAGCCTTAGATAGACTAAGTCATATACTTCGAAAGTGTGTTGTATTATGTGTTTATCTGCATATAGCTTATGTTGTTTTTGAGCCCTTTGTAAATGATCTTTGAGCTCTCTAAATATATCTTTGATTTCCTGTATCCACTCCTTAGCCATAGGAGCTATACTATATACAAACACCATCTCTACAAAATTGAGAGGATCATAACTATATAGGGCCCGGAAAGGAGACATACCAATGGACATGTGGTAAGTGGTGTTGTAGCAATATAAACCCAAGTGTAGCCACTTGACCCATGCTCTATGTTTCCTTGTCAAATAGTTCCAGAGATATCCCTCCACCCACTTGTTGACTATTTTAGTTTGGCCATCTGTTTGTGGATGATAGCTGGTGTTGGGGGTTAACTTTGTACCAACTAGATAAAATAGCTCCTGGAAAAACGTGCTCATGAATCTACTATCTATGCCACTTACAATAGTCTTGGGCAGCCCATGCAACCTGAAGACTTCCCTAAAGAATAAATCTATCACTTTAGATGTGATATATTATATGGAGATGGAAAAAAAGTGAGCAAACTTGGTCAAGCGATCTACTACCACAAATATGCAATCCTTACTATTTTCCTTGGGCAATATTGTAATGAAATCCATGGATACACTTTCCCATTTATGCTCTGGAATGGGAAGAGGTTGTAATAGACCTGTTGGGTGGGTGTGTTCATCCTTATTTTGTTGACATGTGACACACTCCATGATGTGGTGCATGACATCCTACTTGATACCTTTCCAAGCGAATATTTCTTTGATCTACCTATATGCCTTAAGGAATCCTTGATGCCCTACTAATGGTGAGTTATGAAAGGCTTGCAGTATATTCTTCTTGAAAAAGGATTCAGGAACCAAAAAAATCCTCCCCTTATAATATATGATGTCATCTACAATCCTATACCTGCCATCCTGAACCTGTCCATCCATAAACTCACATGCAAACTTATTTTTTGAATATTCTACCAATAGATGTGATTTCTAGTCAACCGATATTTCTGACATGGAATAGGATAAGGGTATTCTAGATAAGGCATCTGTTACCACATTGTTTTTTCCTTTGAAAAAATCTATGTCAAAGTTATAGTCTTAGATCTTACTCACCCACTTCTGCTGCCTCTCATTGAGGTCCCTCTACTCTAGAAAGTACTTGAGACTATTATGACCTGTCCTAACCATAAATTTCGTTGCCACCAAGTATTGTATGAATTTGTCTAGAGCATGCATTATAGTTAGTGTTTCCTTGTCATAAATAGTGTATAGTAGCTCAAGCCCTCTTAGTTTTCAACTTTCATAGGAAATAGGATGCATATTTTGCATGATTACAACTCCAATTCCCTCAACGGATGCATCACACTCCAAAATGAATGACTGAGAAAAATATGGTAAGGATAAAATTGGACAAGTGCTCATTAACTTCTTCATTTTGTCAAAGGTCAACTGTGCTTCATTACTCCACTTGAATGTGCCCTATTTTGTCAAATCAGTCAATGATGCACATATTTGAGAGAAACATTTAACAAATCTCCTATAATAGTTTCAAATCCCAAGGAATCCCTTGAGCTATGTAAGTGTTTTAGGTATGGGTCAACTGATTATGGCTTGGATATTTTCCTCGTGAACTTGTACCCATTGTGCTCCAATGATGTGACCCAAGTATAGAACTTTAGTCATCCCAATATCACATTTTTACTCTTTGGCATACAATGCTTTTTCCTCCATGATGCTTAAGACCTCATCCACATGCTTGAGATGATCTTGCCATTCTTACTGTATATCAACAAACCATCAAATAAAACTAGTAGGAATTTCCTTAACTGTTTGTTGAATATATGGTTCATGTAGGATTGGAAGGTGGTTGATGCATTCGTCATCCCGAAAGGCATGACAAGGAATTCATAATGTTCATAGTAGCATATGACATGCCATGTAGCTCATCCAATAGCTCATCTATCCTGAGAATGGGATACCTATTTTTGATGGTTTTCTTATTCAAATGCATGTATTCAATACGCATGTTCATGGTACTATATTTTTTCTTGACCAAGACAATTGAAGATGCAAAAGGGATGGAACTTGGTCTAATATTCCCCATGTCTAATAACTCTTTGATAGATTTTTCTAATTCATCCTTGAAATTCTTGGGCTTCCTGTATGGTGTATTGATGATTGGTTTGGCTTCTTATTCCAACTCTATGTTGTGATCAAATCCCCTATCCAGTGGCCACCCCTGGGGAAATAGGCCCAAAAACCTTCCTATGCTTATAAATTATCCCTTGTATGTTGCATGAATAAGAATGACACTTTTCTTGAGTGTTTTGAGTGACAAATAACCACTTTGTTTCATAAGCCATGCCCCCATGCCTGAAAACTGCTTCCATTCACTTTGTTGAAACCATCCTGGGTGAATTTTATATCATTCCTATCAAGGTTACCCTCTTTCTCTCTTCAGAGTTGAATGAAATCTCCATGGTATTGTAATTAGTGGTAACAAGTCCCAAGGTGCTAAGCCATTGAACTCCCAGTATCACATTAGTATCTAGAAGATCCATCACATAGAAATCCTAAGTTAAACTATGCCTACCCAAGGTGAGGCTCATTTGGGGAATATACCTATCACAAGCAATGGTGTGCCCTCCTGCTACCTCCACCAAAAATCCCTCAAACTCAACAATGGGTAAATTTCTCTTCTTCACTAAGGCAACATCAATGAAATTATGGGAAGCCCCACCATCAATAAGCACTGTGACCCTTTTCCCTTGGAGGACTCCTCTTATCCTAAATGTACTAAACCTCCTTTTCACCCCACTGATGGATGCTATAAAACCTTCTTAATCCTTGGTTTCTTGTGCATTTTCTCCTCTTCACCATCCTCTTGTGTGTTTTTTTCTTTTGCTTGAGCTATCTCCATATTTTGACGATGTCCAATCTCATATTCCTCCTCTTCACTATCTAAGAGTACCTCAATGTAATGTATTTTTCCTTTCCCCATACATATGTGTCCTAGTTCCCAAGTTTCTTTGGAAGTATAACATATTTTTTTCCTTCTCAACTCTCTTCTGGTGGCTTCATCTAGCCTTCCCTTACATTTATTTGTATTTTTTGACTCCCTTCCTCTTGGAAGAATAGGTGGTTGTGGAATGAATTTGTTCTTTTGAGATGCCCCTGCCAAATACCTGGTCTTCCAAATAACATCTTGTAAATAGGTGGGATTAAAAGCCTTGACCCACCCACACAAGGGATCTTTTATCCCTTCAGAGAAAAGCATCAATAATCTAGATTCTGATACATCAGGGACCATCACTGTTATCCTTTGAAATTCCTCTATGAATGCTTCAGTTGATCCTATCTCCCTAAGTTGGGTGATCTCTCTGAATGGAAGTTCTGGATCATCCTAATCAAATCTATCCATGAGCCTCTATGTGAATTCCCTATAGGAAGTGATATGCTCATGCCCTAGTGTGGCCATCCCATGGAACCACCACTCATGGGCTTTACCTTCCAAATACAGTGTAGCAAATTTGATGGCATCCAACTCCATCATGGGTTTTAGTTGTAGGCATGCATCCAAATTTTGAACCCAAGGCTTGGAAAATGCTTTGGTTTATCCATCAAAAGATGGAATCTCCATTGTTCCTTCATTGCACCCTCGATCATAATTTCACCTATGAAACTCCTTGGGTCTTCCTCTGAATTTGATTCCACAATACTCGAAAAGTGTGACCTGTTGAAATATTATAACTTCGAAGAATATTCTAATTATATTTGAGTTATTATTGTATAGATCAAATCCCATTTTACATATTAACCAATTCGGGTCTTGTATAATATCAAATCCCCTTATTTGGATTGGTCAAACTATATTTGTATGGTAGTATTTTTAAAGTCAGCCCCTAGTATTTGTAAAGTGGTTTTAGCCACTTCTAGGAGAAGTCAGCTCCACCAAGTGAAGAGACACAACCCTAGCACTGCCTCAACTTGTAATTATATGTGAGGATGGTGTCTCATTTGAAAACACACTCACTCACTCATCTAGTGCACATATCTTGAAGCTAGTTGCAGTTGCAGGAAGAAGTATGAAGATGGAGATGAGAGGCATAGTCTTGGTCTATATTTGGTGTTTTGGTGTTAGTCTTGGCATTGTATTGGCAATCTATTATTGAGGAAGTTTTGTTGGGTTTTCTCCCCCATAAGGGTTTCCCAGGATAAAATGTCGCATACCTTGTGATTGTGTTTCTTTCAATGATCCTCTTTATAATTTTTTCTTGGAAATGCATTGAATTCTCATGAAATTTTAAAATAACCTAATAAATTAACTTGCGCTTAATGCTGCAAACTCTTTTTCGTACTGTTCAAAGTTGTCTTCTATCCCCATGTGACCATGAAAATATTTTTGACGTGTATCCAAGAAATTAGGCATGTAAGGCCTAGGTGTATCTCTACTATTACCTAGCATCGTATTATGTGTGCCTCCAAATAAGCTTTGCCCCTCATAGTGGGTCTGGTGACTAGTATTTATGTAATTCCCTTCACCTCCATGGGATACACTAGCCTCATTTTTACCCCCATTCTTTTGAGGCTCTCTACCATGAGTCACCTAGATGAGAAGGTATGTGATATTATCTTTCCCTTCTTTTAGGGTGATGTTTATATATGTCAAGCCTATTTTGAGATCGTTCTATCCCCTTGACAAGTGCTCTTGTGTCTCTTTCATGTGGTGTTGTAAGTCAAACTTTATCCTATCAATGGAGTGATTCATTTTCTTAAACATGTTCATCCATACTTCCTTATCATTGTCATCCCTTGTTTCATGTATCTCCTCAATACTTCCTTCTATCTCTTCTCCCTCCGATGACTCTGGAAAAGGTTGTCCTCATCGACCTCTCCTTCTAGTCATCAAATTAATCACATGCTAAAAAGGATAGTCGCTCTGATACCACTGTAATATTCCCAAGTAGATCTACCAGGAATATTACAGTTTATTGTTTTTCTGAGTGTAGGTTTTTATCAAATAGATTGTTGTCTTGCCTTCCAAGTTTCGTTGGGGTTTGGTTATAGAGATTTTATAGAATACAAATGATTGAAAAAAACAATAATGAATATCTAACAAGAATGCAAAGATATAACACAAGTAAATAGACACAATACTTCAGATCTACATTTTATTTAAATATAAGTTGACCTCAATACAAGAGATGATCAGATCTAGAATAGAGATGGAAGAATAATGTGAGTGGTTGAGAATAGATCCAAGATATAATGAAAATTATGAGAGAATGTCTCTCCTGGAATCCCAAAAATAGTCACAAGATCAGAAAGATCAATTTATTTCCCTTCAATTACTGGATGACTGTTTTGGCTGAGTTGCACCCCTCTTTGGATGGAAATCCTCCTAGGAAATTTGACCCTAGTTATTCTGGCCTCCAAACTCATGTAAAATTTTTCAAATCTATATATCTAGAGATAATAAGCTCATAATATGATATTACTTAGATGTGGTTGTAGATTTGACCCTCCAACTCTCTCTACCTCAAAGAACAAGTTCACCCTCCTTTAGTAATTCACCCAACCTCGATAATAAATAAACATGCAGGGAAAACTCTTCCAAGACAAATGGAACAAACATCCTAGTGAGATATAAAACACCTCTAAAGTGAGATATCCTCTAGACACAAGGTCCTCAAGCCCTAATGAACTCTTCTCTCTTAGACAATGCACACTAATTCTGCATAAAACCCAAGATCTGTGCCCTTGCTTCCACAAACCACTATTGAAACTATTTTGAAACTGAATAGAATGGTGAGGGTGGAATATTTCACCTCTTTTATAATATCTAGGGTTTTTTTACTCAAAATCCTCAGAGATCAAAGATGCAAAGTGAAAAATTATAAGAATGAGGAGTGAGGCGTCCTCCTCTCCTTTTCTACCCCCAAGTTCTAATTTTCACTTAACTTATTTGATTGGCTTCTAAGGTCATTTACTTTGTTTTCTCGACTTAGCCATTTAGATTTCTTTTTCTTTTTTTTCCAAAGTCACTTTAATAATATAACTTTAACACTTTAGTGACCCATTTTAGCCTCTTAGTCCCCTTTTTCAATGAGACTATAGTCTAGAGGGCACAACTAGACTACTGAGTCTCCCAAGACCCCTATCAATAGGAAGGGGAAATTACAATAGAAGGGTCAGGTGGAATTAGGACTTGGATCTAAGGGTTTTTTCACAACTATATTTTCCTACATTGAAGATTGTGATCATGTCTTTGAAGAGGGCCTTATTTTTTTAACTTGATGGGGTTACATCTAAGGTTCTAAACTGAGATATTTTCATCAGAGAAAGAGGACTTTATGGAAGAATCAGTCTAGATAAGGACATATATGTTTCCACATGAATTCTAGGAGGAAGAAACTTTGACAAGCATTGGGAATACCTTGGGGCATTTTTTCAAAACCTCGAAGGTGACTCATACTAGGAGATATACCTCATATGCAAGTATATGTGTATACATGAATGTATTGGGAGATCTCCCTATATCCACACATATCAACTTCAAGACACAAAATGGGCACAAACTCTACATTATGAACATATCCACTTTAGGTGTCGCAAATTCCATGAACATGGGAACCTCTTTAGGGATTACCCACAAAATGCAAAAGAAAAGCATAATAGGGAAGAAAGCAACACATTTCAAGATTACTTCACCAAAGTACCAAGTAAATGCAAGCAATAAAATAAGACAAACAAACCAATTCCAAATGATCCAAGCAAGGATTCCAACATATTTCAAAGCCTATTAAATTTAGAAAAGGAAATAGCTCAAGAAGGAAAAACTTCCACAAAGAATACAAAGCAAGAGAAGCTAGAGACACATAACAAAGAGGATCCTAAATGAAGAAAAACCACAGAGAAGGGATCAAAGCCGAAAAACAACCCAACAATCACAAGTGAACAAGATATGGAAACAAAAGGAGAAGCAATGAAGGATTCTAAGGAGGAAACAAAAAAGAAAGATATGGATCTTGAAGATACTAAGATAGATCTACAAGCATTGATAACAACCCATGAAGAAAAATAACTTCACAAACTATAGAAGGCTCAACTTTTCTAGTTACAAAGGGAACTGACAAAAGGGAAAGCCAAGGTACACAATACTACAAACCTAACTAGCAGTTAGGGACTCATGGAGAAATACTTCTCATCCCAACCAAAGGTTTAACATGAAGATCATATCATGGAACATAAGAGGCCTAAATGTAGCTAGCAAGCATTGAATTTTAAAAATCAAAATCAATAAGTACAAACTATTAGTGGTCATGTTGAAAGAGACCAAATGTGATGACAACACTATGAATAACATAGAAAACAAATGTTAGAGAGGTTGTAGAAGCATAGCCACCACCAACATAGGTTTTTTAGGTGGCATAGCCATTCTGTAGTGTTAGGGTCCGATCCTAACCCCTCTTAATTGGTTATTAGTTAGCATGATATATATTTTCCATGTAATAAAGGCTGACATTAGTTAATAAGGCCTATTAAATAAATGTGAACAAATTAATGTAAGAAGACCTAATAGAATCTTTCGCTTCTAGAAATATCTTGCTCTATATTGTTCTTTAGAAGATAGAATCAATATAAATAAGAGTAGAAGGTATGAGAAAGTTGTCTAGAGAATTATTGTAATAGAGATCTGCTCTGTTGGAGGTTGACCCCTCGAAGAGGCAAGTGAACATTGCTTCCTTTGAATAAAGGTATCATTTTTGGTGTTTCTTTACTCAATATTTTGTTGTTCCATTGGTATCTGTTGAATATTCTTGTTTTTTCATATTATATTACATCTAGTACCTTACAAGTGGTATAATAACTCTTTCTTGGGTAGGAATTGTGGGTTAATTTTTTCCAGGGTAGAGACATATTCCAATGTCTTTAAGCTCACACACAGAGAATACAAGAGGTATTTAAACTCACATTATTGGACACCCTTGTAACCTCTGTTGGTACCCCTTCGAGTGGTAGTGCATCAGACAACACTTGTATACAGTTTGGCCTAGATATCCTGAAGCCTTTCGTAGATCAATCGATCGACCGCTTGACTACTATAGTGCCACCGAGAACAACACTCAGGAAGATACTCTCTAGTACTTGGTTAATCAGGTAGTATGACTAAGGGTATGGTCAATCCTCCTTAGTTGGTGCCTTGAGATATTGGTTCAAGTACTATTGTTCGACCCCACACTTATATTAGAGAGCTATAACACAGGGAAAACCCTTTTTTGTAGGAACCCTAAAAACCCTAACCCTTCATACGGGAATATAACATATAAAGAATATATAATATCTATTGTTGTGCATCCTTGCCTCTTGCATTTTGGTTGCAAATTGACTACACATTTGTTACAGTTAAGAATTAGGGCATTATGATCCTGCAAAAGTATTTAGATTGGAGTATAATTCTATAGGAGTAAATAAAAATGGATGGGGCCTGCCTGATCCCTTATTTGATACCTAGCCCATTGGATTCATCTCTTCATCCTAATCGCAGTGGTACCCTTCATTTTTAAGCTATTTTTTTTCCATGGACCTGACCCTTTCTTGACAACCTTATTACGACCTATCCCATTGGATTCCTTTCTTCATCCTAATCATAGTGGTACCTATAATTTTATCTGGACCAATTTTACCTCTCGACCCCCTCATTTTCTATCAAGCCCTCTAGACTTGGCATCTTGTGTTGATCATTGATGTATCATCCTACATACACCTCCACAATGGCCCCTACCACTTGCAATAAAACCCTAGATGAATTGAACACTAAGGTAGCAACACTTTCCGATGAGCTAAAACATGGCCTAACATCCCTCACCAAACAATTTCAAGAAGAGCTACACCAGAACCTGTAAAACCTCACCAACCACTTTCAAGAACTTCTAATCTACAACTCAGGTTAGCAACCTAAGTCCCACCCTCACACTTCTCAATCTTCCCATTATGAGAACCCTCACCTTTCCCACTCCCCTTGGGTCTCTTCAAAATCCTATAATAAGGTTCCCAAAATCAATATGCATAAATTTTATGGATCAAAACCGACTGGGTGGGTATCTCAAATGGAACACTACTTGTCCCTCCATGATATATGGGACGATGAGACCAAAATTCATTTGGGAGTTCTATACTTGGATCAAGAACGATGGAAATGGTGACAATGACATGAGAAATTTTATCCTAGACTACCCACTTGGACCATGTTCACCAAGGAAGTTTGTGCCCATTTTGATAGGGAATCTCACTTTTTGGGACGACTCACCAAGCTGTGACAAACAAGGCCAATAACAAACTTAATCTCCACATTTGAAAATTTTTCTATCATAACTTAGGGATTATATCCCATCTAGAGTGTTTTATCAGTGGTTTAAAGGATGTCATTCAGTATTATGTTTTCATGCACCATCCAACTACTTGGTTGCAGGCATGCACACTAGCATTAGAAGCTGAGACCATTATTCAGGCCCAATCCCTTCATTCTATAGTTACCAACCATCCTCGTCTAGGGGATACATCTACTCCAACACACACTTTGAAGTTTCAAAACGTATCTCCTATAGAAATGGTTGAATGTTGGAAGCAATGACTCTGTTATTACTATGATGAAAAGTATTCCTCGGGCTATAAATGTCATGAGAAAAATTTCTTCCAAATTGATGTGTCTACTTTCGCATCCTCCGAGGACATACTATCATATGAGGCCACTGACCTAGAGGACACACCTCCCATTGCCCCCACCCAAGATCTAGTCACACCTCCTGTGGAACCGGAGGAACCTGTCATCTCTCTCCATTCCCTCACGGGTATTTATGCTCCACAAACATTAAAAATCAAGGGCTATATTAAACATAGGTTGGTCATGGTGTTGAGTAATAATGGTAGCACCCATAAGTTTATTCATCGTTGGGTCGCTAAGGAGGTCAATTTATTTGTTTGAACAATTTCTAATTTTTAAGTCCTCATTGCTAATGGGGATACAATAAAATGTGGGGGCCTTTGTGAGAATGTAGAACTCCAAATGGGAGATTATCACCTAAAACCTCACATGTTCTCCATTGTTATGGGTGGTTGTGATATTGTCTTGGGGGTTGAATGGCTTCGCACCTTGGGACCAATTACCATGGATTATCAAGATTTATATATGATATTTACTCAAGATGCTCACACATATACCCTCAAAGGCCTACAAGCTGGCTCCTAAAAAATGATCAGTTCTCACTAGATGAAGAAACTCCAAAAGAAATTCCACCACGACAATTGCTTAATTTAATACCATATAGGTACATGATCAATCATCCTCTACAATACATCATGATCTACAACTGGTCTTGGATAAGAACCATGAGGTGTTTGAGACACCCACGAACCTACCCCCCTCCAGGGGTGAGCATGATCACTACATCCTTCTCCTCCTAGGAAACCAACCCCAAAATGTATGTCCCTACATGTATCCATTTGCTCAAAAAATGAAATAGAAAAAAATATGTAGGAATTATTGGAGGCTGGGTTAATTCTCCCAAGTACAAACCCATATTCATCCCCTATTTTCATGGTATTAAAAAAGGAAGGATCATGGCACATGTGCCCATATTTTCATGCCCTTAATAAATTGACCATTAAGGATAAGTTTCTCATTTATGTCATTGATGATTTGTTGGATGAACTCCAGGGTTCCCTTTTCTTCACAAAACTCAATCTTCACTCTGGCTATCACCAGATTCAGATGAATGAAGCAAATATTCCCAAGACTACTTTATGAATTCATGAAGGGCATTATGAATTCTTGGTAATGTCTTTTGGCCTTTGCGATGCCCCATCTACCTTCCAAAGTCTCATGAACAAAATATTGAATCCATACCTTTGAAAGTTTGCTCTGGTTTTCTTTGATGATATCCTCATTTACAACTGCATTTGGGATGACCATCTACACCATGTGGACCAAATACTTCAATTGTTACAATACAATTAATTGTTTGTCAAAAAAACCAAGTGTGCATTTGGAGCCAGTGAGGTCGAAAACTTGGGACACATTGTGGGCTGTGAGGCGGTATGGGTGGACCCCAAAAATATTCAATCCATGTAGAAGTGGCCACGATCCACAACCTTGAAGCGCCTTCAGGGTTTCTTAGGCCTCACTGGATATTACCAGAAATTTGTCCACCATTATGGAAAAATTGCCAAGCCATTGATGAACCTCCTAAAAAAGAATGCATTTCATTGGACACAAACAAAAAATCAGGCATTCACAGAGTTAAAGAAGGCCATGTGCACTATCCTGATCTTAGAAGCCCCTAAATTCAACACAACTTTTGTGGTGGAATCAAATGCTTCATGTACTGGTATTGGCATAGTTCTCACATGATATGGTAGACCTCTTGCTTTCACTAGAGAGGTTTTGAGTGGCCACAATTTGGGAAAGTATACGTATGAAAAGGAAGTGATGGTCATTCTCCATGTGGTGCACACTTGGAGACCATATCTATTGGGCCATCATTTTCATATCAAAAGATATCACCATAGTTTGAAGTATTTCCTAGAGCATAGGTTATCTAGCCCGAAACAGAATAAGTGGCTGACCAAAATGCTGGGCTATGATTATGAGATCATATATAGAAAAGGAAATGACAATGTAGTGGAAGATGCATTGTCAAGACACTATGAGGATGAATATTCCCTCTTTTCCTTATCATTACCAATTCCTAATTGGATTGTTGAAGTTTGACAAGAGCGGTTCACCCACCCCACTATATCATAGGTAATTCAAAGACTTCAGGAGGACCTTAACCTACCCACCGGCTACACCTGGCAAGACAATATCCTATGATATAAGAAGCACTTGGATTTTTCTCCTACTTTAGCACTCAAGCCCTGAATCTTAAATGAGTTGCATTCATCTACTATCACTGGTCACTCAGGCTTCCAAAATACATATTCTCGTGCTTGCTATTCTTTTTTCTGGGAAGGAATGAAGAAGGACATATTTACCTTTGTCACCAACTGTGATATTTTCCAACACGATAAAGGTGAAACAATCAAAACTCCAGGAGATCTCCAGTCGCTATCCATTCCAGCTTCCATTTGAACTGACTTCTCCATGGACTTTATCATGGGCCTTCTAAAAGCAAGAAACAAGTTAGTCATCATGGTCATGGTAGATCACCTCTCAAAGTATGCACATTTTTGTGCCTTACCACACCCTTTTACTCCCATTATGGTAGCACAAGTTTTCATTGATCATATTTTCAAACTACATGGCATGCCAACATCCATTGTGTCTAATCGTGACCTAAATTTCACCAACACATTTTGGAAATAATTGTTTAAATTACAGAGCACACAGTTTAAAAAGAGCACAACATACCACCCCCAGACGAATGACCAAATAGAAGTTGTCAATAAATGTTTAGAAACCTACTTGCGTTGTTTTGCATCGGAAAAACAACATCAGTGGGTGTAATGGTTACCCTTGGAAGAATGGTGGTACAACACTTCCTATCATACACCAACCAAAATGACACCATATGAAATGGTGTACGAACAACAACCTCCTACAATAACTTCATATCTTCTAGGCACATCCAATGTCCCGACTCTTGATAAGCTACTGTAAGGTAGAGAAGCTACCCTTACGAGTTTGAAGGATAACATCGACATGGCTCAAAACCATATGAAGCAACAGGTTGCCCATCAATGTTCTGAATGGGTCTTTCAAGAAGGTGATCATGTGTTTCTCTGTCTCCAACCTTACAAGAAAACCTCCCTCAAAGCCCATGGCCACCACAAGTTGGCACCCAAATTTTATGGCCCCTATCTGATTATTACATGTATTGTTCCAGTTTCCTACAAACTGACACTTCCAGTTGCCTCCAAAATACATTTGGTGTTCCATGTTTCCTGTTTGAAGAAAGTGGTGGGTCAAAATTGCAAGGTTCAAACCATCCTACCTAAACTAGATGAAGAAGGCTCCCTTTGGCTATAACTAGAATCCATCCTCAACATGAGTGAGCATAAATTACATGGTCAAACTATCAAATAAGTATCAATCAAGTGGACGAACATGTCTCCAAAAGATGCAACTTGGGAACTAGTGGCCATACTGGAACAATTTCCACATCTTCATCCTTGATGACAAGGGTGCTTTTGAGGGGGGGGGGGTGCATGTTAGTATACGATCCTAACCCCTCTTAGTTGGTTATTAGTAAGAATGATATATATTTTCCATGTAATAAAGGCCTGCATTAGTTAATAAGGTCTATTAACTAAATGTGAACAAGTCAATGTAAGAAGACCTAATAGAAGCTTATGCTTCTAGAAGGATCTTCCTCTAGATTATTCTTTAGAAGATAGAATCAATATAAATAAGAGTAGGAGGCATGAGAAAGTTGTCTGGAGAATTATTATAATAGAGCTATGCTCTCCTAAAGGTTTCCCCCTCAAAGAGGCAAGTGAGCATTGCTTCTTTTGAATAAAGGTATCATTTTGGTGTTTCTCTACTCAATATTTTGTTGTTCCATTGATATCTATTGAATATTCTTGTTTTTTCATATTATATTACATATGATACCTTACATATAGGACCTATCCTAAATCATTTTAGAAAATGAATCAAAATTACAAAACTTTATCATGGAAAGTATGAAAATTCTTCACTCAATAGACCATGGAATTATTACTAATATTTACAGGCCTAATACTCCACCCCTCAAGAATACCTTCATCAAATCTATTGAAGCACTGGGAAAAACCATAATTGATGTTCATTGGATATTAGGAGGTAATTTTAATATGGTTACTTCATTGCAGGAAAAAAAGGAGGTTGAAGAAGGCTAGATGGGGATAACTCAACCTTCAAGGATTTAATAAACAATCTATGAATAGTAGATATACAAACCTCTAATGGATGTTTTACATGGAAAAATAAGTGAGGTAGGTCTAGAAAGATAGCAAAAAAGCTAGATTGCTTCTTCTTATTAAATTCGTTCTTCATATCTAAGCCTTTAGCTAAATCTGAAATACTACCATGGTCGGATCAAACCACTGGTCAATATGTATATCATGGGAACCCTTCCCGATCTTGAGGCCCAAACCCTTCCACTTCAATTTTTTTTAGCGAGATCACCTAGAGTTTTTAGACAACATAAAAAACTAGTTGCAGGAAACAAAGAACATAAGTGGATCACAAATGTATACCTTCTAGAAAAAACTAAAACAAATGAAGAAAAAATCAAACAATGGAACAAAGATGTGTTTGGAAACATTTTCCAAGCCTAATAGCAACTGGAGCTAGAAATGGAAAGCTTACATACTACTATAATCCAAGAAGTATGATCAACAAATAGTGTAACACGGGAGGAACAAATAAAAGAGTATATATCAAATAGAGAAAATCAAGATGAGTCTTTATGGAAACAAAAGTCAAGAATCAAGTGGTTCAAGGATGGTGAAAAAAACAATCAATTTTTCCACAATTCGTTGCTCAATAAGAGAAATCACAAAAAAAATAATTTCCTTAAGACATCAACATGACAGACTAGAAACACATCAAGACATTGAAGGGGAACTAAAGAATCATTTCAACCATCTACTTTCAAAAACTTGGGTCGACAAGGAATCTTTGATATTAGACATCACAAACAATATTCCCTTCCTGGTCTCTGATGAGAATAACATCAATGTTATGATACCCTCAACATTGGAGGAAGTTGCCTCCACAATCGTGAGTATGGAAAATCGAACTTCCCCTGGACTGGATGGATTAGCAACTGATTTTTTTAGGCATGTTGGAAAATCATTGGAAGGGAGGTGTGGGAGGTGGTTGAAGAATCAATATCATCAAAAAATATTTTGCACGCCTTCAACTCCACTTTTTTATCTCTTATACCCAAAGTTAGGAAGCCAATTCAACGAAAAAAATCTGGCCCGTCTCATTATGCAATGTCCTATACAAAATCATTTCCAAACTCATAGCCAATAAGCTTAAACCAATAATTACAAGGATTACTTCTCAAGAGAAAGGAGGGTACATAGAAGGGAGGAAAATTCTTGATGGCATTATCTTGGCGTATGAAACTATGCACACTCTCAAAGTTATTATATCTCCAGGAATGATTATGAAATTGTACATCTCCAAATCCTATGACCGTTTAAGCTCATATTTCCTAGAAAAAATTCTCCAATCCTTTGGATTTCGATCAAATTGGATAACCTAGATCATTAGCCTCATTTCATCGGTTTTTTTCTCTAACCTTGTGAATGGTTCTCCTCCCCCTACCTTCATCCCATCTATAGGTATAAGAAAAGGACATCCCCTATCACATTTTCTTTATATTCTTATGGTTGAAGGCCTTGGTTGAAGCCTCCACCAAGCCCAATTTCATGGTAAGATTAAATGTACAAAATTATCCTTGAATATTGATCCTTCAACTCATCTCCAATTCATGGATAGTAACTTTCTTATGGGTGTTCCTACAATTAGTGAGGCACTGGATTTCAAATCCACCCTTCATACTTTCCTCCTAGCCACAAGTTCCCAAATTAATCTAAGAAAATCCCTCATCTTTTAGTACCCCTCTGAATGTCAAGTGTAACATAGCCTAAACCTTTAGCTTCCAGTGAGGCTCTCTCCCTTCTAAATACCTTGGAGCGCCTCTACTTACCGTTGTAGCCATAAATTATTCATGGGAGGCCCTTCTTTCCAAGCTTAAAATTAAATTATAAAACTGGAACTTCCACATCCTTTCCTTCCTAGGCCGGGTCCTTCTCATCAAACATGCTTCATTCTCTTCCCCTTTATCTATTCTTGATTTTAGCAGCTCTGGCCAAAATTCTCAAACAAATCAGAAACATTCAATAATCTTTCCTACGAGAAGGAACAAATAGTGAATGGATATGGTCCTTGGTAGCATGGGACAAAGTACGTCTTTCGAAATGGGATGGAGGTTTAGGAATATAGGACCCCCAAATCACCAACAAAGTACTACCTACAAAACCAAGTGGCATTGGTGTTGTAGGGATTTTGCACCCTATAGGAGTTGAAATCCCTTAGGTTCTTCCTATACCTAAGACAAGAACATAATTACAAACAAAGGATGCTTCTAAACTTGATAATATGTCATAACATACAAACATACCAACTCCCTATCAATGAACATACAAAATTACATGAACAATCAATTAGAGGGAAACATCCAACATATCTTCTATTAATCGAGTAAGAAAATCACAACTTATAGGTGTAAATTGAAGAGATGCCTTCCTTCCAAGATCCTTGCCCAAGATTTGCCACCAAAACACTAGAGTAACCTTGCTATTTCTTTCTCCCTTTCCCACGGAAATGAATTGGTTCTTATAGGGATTTAGAGATAAGGCCATATGGTTAATATGATAAGATCCCTTGGCTCATAACGAAAGTATTCTTGAGAATAAACCCCGATAAATTAGAGTAAGGTCTCATCCATCACAACCAAGTCCAAAAAAAGGAGCTTCTAGGCTCGATCGTGACCTAAGCACACAGATAGAGCAACTCAATCATGGCTTGGAAATCCAGAAGGGGCGACCTACCCTTTCGATCATAGGCTCGAGGAAGGAAAAGTGTGACCGAAGGGAAATTAAGCTAGAAACTCAAGGGGGAAATGATGAAAGTGGATGAATTGGGTAGGTTACCTCTAGGAGATGATGTCCCAAGGGTTAGGGGGTTAATAACACTATAACATATGCCCCCTAAAGTGTGAGGTCAGAAGAGGTGTATGATGGCTGAAATACTTTACTAATAAAAGGCGAAGAGCTATGGGAAAAGAAGCTTGGAGAAGAGAATCACCATCCCTGCAGAAAAATATCCCCAAGGAAGGCATTCCCATGCTTAGTAAATAGATGAGATCATAGCCACCATAAATACACTGCATATCTATGCATAACGCAAGTGATGGCCACAACACAATACAACGAGGATCCATCAAGAAACAAACATGACTTGATTCATGGCCATGAAAGTATACACTATGGATCCATGAAAGATGCAAGTGAAATCATAGCCATGACCATGTACAAATGTGGATCTATGTGATGTCACAAAAAGCAGTGAGCAATCGGTGAAGTGATCATAAATATTCTCCATCGCATCTTGGGAAATAATATAATTTAATAGGAGGGTGATCTTCCCCAAGGTATTCATCCGTAATCCAAATGGTATGATTCTATGACATGTGAATAAATGAGTTGAATTCAAGCATGGTATAAACCATTTGATTACTGGTCATTAATGTATACCGTTAACAAATGTCAGGGAGTCCATAGATGATGTTGATGGAACCCAAGATACCGAATACAATCTATGAATTGTGAATAGAGAAGTTGAATTCAAACACTTGTAGATTCATTCGACATGACTCAATGATGTAAACCCACTGTCAAAATGAAAGGAGACCTACCACTGATGTCTACAAGTCCGAGGGTACTAATGGGTTTCTATATTTCAGTCCTAGATAATGAGTTGAATTTGACAGGGCGAAATCCGTTGAAGGAGGGCCTTGATGTATCCCCCATCAATCAACACGAAATTAGTAAAGATAGATGATGTGAGAATGATAATAATGGAGCACGACTAACAAAGGGATGGTAGAGATAGACACGCGTAAAGGAACAAAAGGTGGATGACGTAGGTAGAAATTACCTTGAACAAGTATGCATGACAAATGACTTGACTCGGTAGCATTAACTCATATGAATACCATAAAAATTGTTCATGGGCCGGTGAGTGGAATGTGACACAAGGATGGGAATGGTGGTCAATGAGAGAGAATGGAGAAACCAACTATTATATGTGGGTTAAAACAGGTGCATGGTTCAAGGGAGACCCAAAGTAATGACAACTACCAGATACTGAAGATAACAAGAGGGAAAAACCCTCAAAAAATTCCCCACCATGATCGGTGAGTACGTCTTTCTAGTTTTATGAGCTGGAGGAGGATAACATATGCTTAATATAGTTCATCTGGTGATGATTCCCTTGACATATTATTAACAAACCTAAGGAATATTGGGTTCGGTCCCATGAGTGGGTCCTTCGATGTAAAGTTTAACAAGTCCAAAGAAGGTAAAACCGATGTCCTTTTTGTATTTAGAGAGTCTGAAAAGGGCATAAAGAAAACTCCAAAGAGGAATTTTTCATAAAGTTAGTCCCAAGGTCCGAAAAAGTATAAAATAATACCTAGGAGAACTCTCCTAACCAAAATGGACATGGTGTTCCTTTTTCGTAAATAGTCTAATGAGATCGAAAAAGAGATAAATTATTGGTCAACAAACGTGCTTTCTAATTCACTTTAACGAGCGTGAAAGACAACAAGATCGCTCGACAATATTTTCATTTTTTAATGACTTCGAAAATATCTTAAAGATGCCTCTATGATGAGATCCTATTTTGTAAATATCTTGTCTAGCCTGAAAAATGGGTAAACATATACCAGGTGGATGTCTTTTCAAATCCATGATATGAGTGTGAAAAGACAAGCATACTCGACGATCTTTTCTTTTTTAAGGAGTTGAAAAAGAGCTTAAAGAAGACTCCATAAAATGGTTCCATAGCTTATGTTGATAGTCTTCTTGAAAAAAATCATATTAGTATGTGGTCCCAAGAGAAATAAAAATGATAAATAGCCCCGAAAATGGTGAAAAAGAGCAAGTTATAGTGTGAATAGGGTTAAAATGAAGCCATATATGGGTTAAAAAATAGGGTTTTTACCTCATTTTACCCATTTACCTTGGTGAAAGTTTGGAGAGCCCTGTTCTTGTCCAAATTTGGAGCAGTGATTGCGGAGCGTGGAACCACAGATCCTATACCCTTCAACCAACAAATAACAGATTGGACCTCAACTTACAAAACCCATCTTGTATTTTTGTATTTCATGCATTTGTTTGTTAATGGAAAGCCTCAAAATTTTTGAGTCTGCACGGTCACGACTGGCCTCCTTGTGGGGTGTGACTGAATGGTTTGGTCGCTCTGTATTAAGGAGGCAAGCGCGATTGGTCATGTCTAGGGTAGATTTGAAGGGTGACCGACCAGTATGGTCGCGACTGATCGCACTGTCGACCAAAGGTGGTCATGACTGAATGAAGTGGTCGCAACCGGTCGCCCTGTCTGCTCATGAGGGTCACGACCGAGTCTGTTTTTTGACATTTTTGCAAAAAATTCTATGAATATTTTTGTGTGAATGGGTTCTAAATTTTTTTGGTGTATGTGGTAGGTGTGAGCAATAATGTTGGAGTGGAGAGAATGTGAACATGAAGTGAATGCTAATGCTACAATGGATAATCCTCCCACTCTAGAAGCTGTGAGAAATTGTGGGTTATTGAAATTATTCCTTTGTCAAAACATGCGAGCTCAGCCATCCATGTTACAGAAGTTGGTCGATATGTGGGATGCAGATCGACAACACTTTGTGGTACAAGACCAGGTATTTACCTTGGAGATGGAGGATATACATTTTTTGACAGGATTATCTCATTTTGGTGCCACCGTGGTTCTGGTAGGTGGAAAGAGGGGCGGTGCAGAGTGGGTAGATGACTATGTGGCATGATACTGGCATCCAGGTACGCATAAGAGAAACAATAAGATACCAATTAATCAGGTATTGGACTTGACCTTATGCATCGTTTTACTCACCATTACATGAGTGGTAGGGAGTACTTGGATGCACTTGGCTTCGAGGAGCCAAGTAGATTATGTCGTGATGAGTCTATACCCTACAGTATATAAATGGTGTGCCACAGTGTTGGAAAACATGAAGGAACAATTGACCAAGTGTAGGTTGGGTTGACAAAAACTATTTTTTTATGGATCTATTTTATTATCTTTCTTCTTTGTGCGAGTGCCTTCATCATGTCCATGGTATGTGATGCTATATGCTAGGTATAGAGATCCTGCTATGAAGAAATGGACAGATATGTTGTCTCGACTCGGGGGGGGTAACCCAATTATAGTTTGATGCAAAAATTTTCCAATGGTGGGATCACCAAATAGTGGTAGTAGATGAATATGCATATCACGATGTGGAATACCGTGACGATCCATATATGGTTCTCCTCGAGGGGGAAATATTCAGTGATGAGTTCGGTAAGAAAGATAATTTTTCAGTATATATATATTTTTGGTATTTTCAATGTTTTTGTGATTTTATTATATATGAATGTTTTTGTGTGGAACATAACAAATAATTTTTGATGGGAAGATTGTGCACTAGCACGTCCAGTGGGTATGACACTATTGAATAGGTGAGGTGAACAACTTGGTATTGGAAGAGAAAATCATGGTGGAAGAGATGATGCAGAGCTCTTGGAATATCTCGATGAGAATCTCGATCGTTTGACTATGGGCGTTCCAGTGCCACACATGGATGATATACCTATGCGTACGCAGAGGAACATAGTAGGTGTAGGGAGCTGGTTTGGGCACCTTCTGCGGAATATCACACAAGCAGTCATTTTCTATAATGACCATAGGGCTCCTCATGATGACTAGTGTGCTTTAGTGTGATGGACTTTTGGTGCATTTTTGTTTTGCAGATATATGGGTGGAAAGCTCAATTTTGATATGTTATACCAGTTTTTGATACTTTTTGGACACACTTTTTATATATATGGAAATATAGCTTTGTGATTTA
>SNQJ01S0042275.1:85715-136734 GCA_010110895.2 Picea sitchensis | reverse complement strand
GACGATTTTTAATGAAGTAGATGCCAATTCGAAACAAAATTTGCTAGTGAGTTAGATAAAGAATTGAATTGTCTTGGTATATGTTCATAAGCGATAAATTCAAATGATCGTTCCAAGATTTGTACGCTTAAATATTTCCGAAAAAGGATAGGATGTCGAATAGAATAAGTCGAGTTGAGGTGTGAAACAACGAGCTCAGAATCTAGGCATACTATTAGGTAACATATTCCCAAAGCAGTTGCTTCGGTCAGAAGTTTAATGACGACACTGTATTATGCAACATTGTTCAGTGCAGGGCCTATATAGATGTCCTCATAACTCACGATATCGTTGGTGGGTGAAATAATTGTTGATACTGAGAGGGGGGTGAATCGGTATCAAGTACAATTTAAAAAAAAATTCAACTTACACTTCAACCAAATTATATATTCAATTATATCCAATGAGAAATGAACAATAGTAGAAGAGTTACATCAATACACCACAATACACCATGAAAAATATATGAGAAATAATCAATAGTTATTGTTCAAGGGAAGCTACAACTTCCAAATATAAAGGGAAGGATAAAACTTCAAAAGGAAGATACAATCCTACAATATCAAGAGAGGTTTGACCTCTCCATCCTTTCTCCTTCCTTCCACCCAAGAATATATGAGAGATAATAAAACTTTACATTAAATTATCACCATCATCCAACCATCACATAAAACCTGATAATGCTTCCCGAGACTTCTTCAAATTCTGCAATTCTTGACTTCGTGGAATACTCTGATCCTGTTGATAATATTACTCAATGTATTCTTTGAAAATCCTCCAAGTTTCACTCCTTGAATCCTCCCAAAAAAGGAGTTATAGAGAAAATGGTAAACCTTATTCAATTCTAGTTTATTCAAGAGAGAGAACTTGTACAGAATGCACCACGCTCATTATTTAACATAAGATTCTAAAATTCATACACAAGAAACTACAACCCATACTATTTCCAATTCATTTGGTCTCACTTCATTTGGATTCTCTATGAAGACGTTATGACTGTTTTACCCAAAGCACCTGTTTATGATTAGCTTTAGGACTAGTAAAAAACCCTATCTTCCACATAGTGTATCTCCCAAATTATAGTGAATAAAGAGATGAAATTTTTACCACAAGTACCTAGATATGTCTTCTCAATATCCTCTGAATTTCACCATCTGAATCGTTCTAGAAACAAATTTATATCAAAAATGGTAAGATGACATGTAAATAACATACCTTAGAACACGTCACCTAAAGACTTCATCCTCCCTTGAAATTCGGCCTTCTTTACTTCATATATCCTCTGAAATTTGACTTATATCTCCTTGTTCATTAAAAAACTTGTGTGTGTTTAAAATTAATGTATAATGATTTGTATTTATACCATTTATGTCACTTCCTTTTAACATTAGGGCTGACATGTAGTTTTTGCTTCAGTTCACATTGTCATCTTCAAAAATTCATTTATCCTCAATCGTGCGGATCCACGTGACGTGCCACATACCACTGAAAGAAGCAAGAATTATACTATCCATCCATGGGTGTTGTATCTACACGTGTAATTTCCTTCACATCTATCTACTTCGATCAACTTGTGGGGTCCAAAAGCCAATGGCTAGGGTTGACATCAATGACAACAACCAATCTTCCAACAATCTCCCCCTTTGTCATTGATGGCAACACTCATGCTCCCCCTGTCCTCATGCTCCTGGTTTCTCTCCCCCTTTGACATCAATGGCAAAGGGTGGGGCTTCTCTCCTTGAGTTTAATGGAAAAAGGTAACTCTCTTCTTTGGGGTTGCTCCCCCTAAACATATAGCACTTAATAACACTTCATTTTTATGGTGTCTTTCTTCCTTGGAGTTTTTTGTGTGGATCTAGGACGTATATGTTACTTGGTCTTCTTGTTTTAGTTGCAACCAATCTTCTTGAACCTTCTTCTTTGATTTTTCACATTTGTGAGTCAAACGTGAGAGTATATCCTTGATCACACATTTTACTAACACTGATAACATTATGCTTCAAGTCTTCAACCAATAGGACATTCTTTGATTTTAAATTTTTGCTTCCAAGATCTACTACAACTTTTCCAAGTATTTTGGCAGATGAGTCATCTCCAAAAGCAACATTTCCACCCTTTCTCTTCAAACTAATGAATTTGTCTTGATCCTCTATCATGTGTGAAGAAAATCCATTGTCTATGTACCATTCATCTTCTTCTTTACATTTTTCAGCGGTCAATGTTATTCTACAATCTTCATTGTTTGGAATCTCTTTCCTTCTCCATACTGTGGTTGGCATATGGAAATTTTTCATAGGATCATCTTCATTCATATATCTCCAATCTCATGCTTTGTGACCAAGATAATTACATTTGTAGCATACAATATTTTTGTCCATCAATGGGGAAAATGAATTATAACTTATGTTGACAAATCCATGATTGTTTCCATATCTTCTTTTTACACCATTCATGTTTCTTGCATAGTTTTTCCTTTCATTGATTCTGCAATTAATTGCCTTATGTCAAATTTTTTTGCATGTATAACAATGACCAAGAAAGAAATTTTGATACCTGGGAGTAAGTGACCTTCTTTGTGATCCAGTCCATTTGGGTTCATGATTTAATCTTATGTAGTTTCCTTCATACTGATTGAAGCTTCTTTGATTCTTGAAGGTAGGAGGTCTTCTTGGATATTCATATATTTTGTAATCATTCCTTCTTTCTGGTATCCTAGTCCACTTCTCATCAACTGTCTAAGTAGAGCTTTCTTCCACCTTCTTGTTGGTATTTGCATCTTCTTTGTATGGAGTTTCACCCATGCATCCATGATATGTTAAGTATTTTGGAACTTGAGATTTTCTTGAACTCTTCCTCAATGAGACAAATTATTGTTCAAGTTTCTCACAATCTTCTTCTTTCTTCATCATTTGGAAATTCCTTACTTCTCCTATTCTTCTTGCTTCTTTGAGTAGAGTTTTCAAGGAAATGGTTTCTTCTCTTAGTTTCTCAAAGTCTTCTAATTGTTTATTCAAGATTTCAATTGTCTTTTCACAACTACCCAATTCACTAACGTGTTTTTGAGCTTGCTATTTTCAATCTAAACATGCTTCAATTTTTTAAGATTCTCATCTTCGTGTTGAATCATTTCTACTTCATGATTGTCTTCTTCTTCATTGGAATTTTCTTCTTCAATATCATCTCTTTCAATCCTTGGATAAGGACATTCAAATTCAACATGTCCTACTCCTTCACAATTAAAGAAAATTAACTCATCTCTATTTGCTTCTTTGAAATCTAAGATGTTGTAATTTGCTTCAACTTCTTCTTCTTCTTCGGGTCTTGTATCTTGTCCCAAAGCTCTTTTTCTGATGCACATGATCCCACCTTGGATTTCACTGAATCTGTCAATCCATCCAGTATGCTATATATTGCCAATTTGGTGTTCCTTCTTGCTTCCTTCTGAGCTGTAGTCTTTGGTTTCTTCAAAGCATTGTATCCTGAAGCAATTGAGAACCAAACATCTGCCCCAAGATATTTCAAGTAAGTTTCCATTCTATTACTCCAATATTCAAAATTTATTCCATCAAATGGTGGAATCCCATTTGGAATATTGTCTTCCATTTCTTCTTAGGATATTCCTTCCAGTGGTTAAACTGTACTGAAGGTAACCCGCTCTGATACCAATTGTTGATACTGAGAGGGGGATGAATCAATATCAAGTACACTTTTTTTTTTTTTTTTTCAACTTACACTTCAACTAGATTATATATTCAATTATATCCAATGAGCAATGAGCAATAGTAGAAGAGTTACACCAATACACCACAATGCACCATGCACAATATATGAGAAATAATCAATAGTTATTGTTCAAGGGAAGTAATGACTTGCAAGGGAAGTTACAACTTCCAAATATAAAGGGAGGGATAAAACTCCAAAAGGAAGATACAATCCTCCAATATCAAAAGAGATTTGACCTCTCCATCCTTGTCCCTTTCTTCCAGCCAATAATATATGAGAGATAATAAAATTTTACATTAAATTGTCACCATCAACCAACCATCACATAGAACCTGATAATGCTTCCTAAGACTTCTTCAAATTCTGCAATTCTTCACTTATTGGAATACTCTGATCCTGTAGATAATATTACTCAATGTATTCTCTGAAACTCTTCCAAGTTTCACTCCTTGAATCCTCCCAGAAAAGGAGTTATAGAGAAAATGGTAGACCTTATTCAATTTTGGTTTATTCGGGAGAGCGAACTTGTACAGAATGCCCTGCGCTCAATATCTAACATAAGATTATGAAATTTGTACAAAAGAAACTACAACCTATATTGTTTCCAATTCAACTGGCATAACTTCATTTGGATTCTCTATGAATACATTATGACTATTTTACTCGGAACACCTATTTATGACTAGCTTCAGGACTAGTAAAAAACCCTATCTTCCACATAGTGTATCTCCAAAATTGTAGCAAATAAAGAGCTAAATTTTTTACCACATGTACCTAGATATTTCTTCTCAATAGCCTCCAAATTTCACCATCTATATTGTTCTAGAAACAAATTTATAGCGAAAATGGTAAGATGACCTATAAATAACATACCTTAGAACACATCACCTAAAGAATTCATCCTCCCTTGAAATTCAGCCTTCTTTACTTCATATTTCCTCTGAAATTTGACTTATATCTCCTTGTTCATTGAAAAACTTGTGTGTGTTTAAAATGAATGTATAATGATATGTATTTATACCCTTTATGTCACTTCCTTTTAACATTAGGGCCGACATATAGTTTCTGCTTCAATTCACATTGTCATCTTCAAAAATTCATTTCTCCTCAATCGTGAGGATCCATATGATGTGCCACATACCATCGGAAGTGGCATGAATTATACTATCCATCCATGGGTGTTGTATGTGCATGTGTAATTTCATTCATGTCTATCTACTTTGATCAACTTGTGGGGTCCAAAATCCAATGGCTAGGGTTGACATCAATGACAACAATCAATCTTCTAACAATAATCACCCATGCAACAAAAACGATGTTCCGGGAGGTGCGAATAGCTCCATTGGCTTATCCAAAATAGGGTGAGGGAAACGAGGACATATGTAGCTTAATCATTAAGTAGGATAAGCAGATTGACAAATATTGTCACATAAAGGAAAAACAAAAATAATCATAGCATACTATAATACATATGGTACAAAATCACTATATAGTGCGAGGCTTATGCGTAGTACGTTTTCAAGTAGAACCCATTGTGGGGCTCCGATAATGGGTTGCCTTGATAGTCGGCTAGCTCATAGGATCCTTTTTTAAGGACTCATTTAATTATGTAGGGGCCATTCCATAAAGGTTCAAACTTACATGTGCCTAATTTATCGCGGTCTTGGTCGTAGACCAAAACTAAGTCACCTTTTGAGAAGGTTTGCGAACGTATTTTTTTTTATCATATTGGTGTTTGATGTGCCTTTGATGAGACTCATTGGAAATAATGGATTCGTGACGTTGTTCATCAAGATGAGATAAATATAAGAGTCACTCTTCTTTGGCAGAAGTGTCAGGCAGGAATTCGACAGCTTGAGGGATGGTATTTCACATTCAATGGGTAAAATGACTTCCAAACCATAGCCAAGTTGGAATGAGGTGAAGCCAGTGGTTGTTTTGGATGAGGTCCAATATGCCCATAAAGTTGGGAATAACATTAAATTTCAATTGGATTTATGTTTTCCAATCATTCTCTAGAGCATTATTTTGAGTACCTTATTAATGGACTCAACTTGACCATTTGCTTGAGGGTAGTAAGGAGACGAGTGTTCTTGGTCAAAATGCAACAAAGTAAACAATTATGTCATCATATTGTTGCAAAAATGTGACCCATGATCGGTCAAAATGGATTTGGGCACACCAAAATAGACGATAATGTGATTGAATATGAAGAAGGCGACAATCTTGGAATCATTAGAATAGGTGGGCATAACTTCTGCCCATTTTGTAAAATAATCTACGACCACAATAATGTAGTTATGACCGGTGACAGAAGGGGGTTTACAAGTGGTAAAATCGATTCCCCATTTCGAGAATGGGCCGACTGCAATTACGGGGTGTAAAGGAGAGTGGTGAGTGCACATTTTCTTAGAAAAGATTTGACAAGGGTGGCATTTTTGTACTGTATTAATGCAATCTTTGAAAATGTTGGGCCAAAAATAACATGTGCTTAAAATATTATGGGAAGTGGCTAACCCAGAAAAATGGACACCACATGCTCCAGAGTGGAAGTCATTTAGGATTTGTTCGGCTTCATAATGGATGACACATCGTCGTAACACCATATCCACTCCACAGTGGTAAAGAGTATCACCGAAGATGAGATAGTTTCGAGATTGATGGAAAATATGACGGTCATCTTTAGACATATTGGGAAGGAAACGTTGGGTCTAGAGATAAATTAGTATGTCTCCATACCAAGGATCAGAAAAATCGATGAGAAACAAGGATTCACTAGGTAATGAATCTTGGACCACATATTCATCAATGGCTCGAGGAAGATCGATCATTAATTCTGCGAAAATCAAATATTTTTTAGATTTCAGGGTGGATAATTCAAGATCAAATTATTGTAACAGGATGATCCATTTAGAGTATCTTCCCCCAAATATCTGGCGTGAAAAAATATATTGCATTGATTTCACGTTAGAGATAACAGTGGTGGTTCAAAGAAGAATGTAATGTCGAAATTGCTAGACAACGTATATTTCTGTCAGTGCCAACTTCTCAATGTAAGGATATCGAAGCTCGACACCAACTAAGCCCTTACTAAGATAATAAATAACATGTTCGTTGTGTTGATCGTTAGTCTGGACTAATACAATTCCAATGGTGGTGTTGGAGGTTTCTAGGTATAGGATGAAATATTTATTTTAATTTGGGGGTTTAAGTAATGGTGTAGATGTTAGAACCTGCTTCAAACGATCAAAAGATTGTTGGGCCTATTCATCCCAAATAAAAGGTACAATTTTTTTTAATAACCGCATGAAACCTTTGGTGATTTCAATGTAATTGCAAAAAAGCGTCTAAGGAAGTTTGCTTTCCCTTTCAAACTTTGAAGTTGGATGATGGAGTTAGGGGGAGGAAATTTGATGATTACCTCAACTTTGAGGGAATCAAATCTGATCCCATTTTTAGATACAATGAAACCAAGTAAGTGACCAGACTCCGTAAAAAAAATGCATTTGTGTGGGTTCAAGCGAATGTTGTAATATCGACAGTGGATGAAGATTTGGCGTAGGTGATCTACATGATCAAACCTCCTGGGAGATCGATCAGGGAGATCATCGAGGTAATTTTGTATGATATATTTAATGTCATGGAAAGTGTAGGACATGGCCTGCTAGAATGTTGCACCAAATGTTTTAAGACCAAAAGGTAACTTTCGATATTTGAAAGTTCCCCATGGATAGATAAAAGTAGTTTTGTGCTGGTCCTCTGGAATAATTCCAATTTGATTATAGGCAGAGAAGCCATCCATAAATGAGAATACTTCACATTCAACACAATCATTGATGATCTAATTGATGAAGGGGGAAGGAAAATTTTCTTTAGGACATGCCTTGTTGAGGTCCCTATAATAAAGGCATACTCAGATGGTGACCTACTTTTTGTTAACTAGTACGATGTTAGACACCCATTCAGTTAAGGGCACAGGGTAAATAAAACCAACTTTCAATAATTTTTGAACTTATTCCTTAATGGCTGTAACTTTTCATGGATGAATAGGGTGAAGCCATTGTTGAACTAGATGGGATCTGGGGTAAGTTTAGATTTCATGTACAACAATTCTTGGGTCAATACCTGCCATTTCTTCATAGGACCATGCGAATATGTCACAAAATTATTTAAATAGGGCAGTATAAGCTTCAATTTCTTCAAGAGAATAATATGCGCCTATATGGATTTTTTCCACAACCATAGGTTTAACTGAAATGTCGATCAAAATGGTTTTGGAAATATTGCCCAAATTTTCTTTGGACAAAATAGGGTATGATGTAGAAGGTAAAAGGGATGGATCTTGTATATCCGTTGAAACAAGGGTTTGTATCTGGGTCTCATTCTTGTCTCTAAGGGGAAGGAAAGAGGATCAATGATGGAAATCCTCCCAAGGTTTATCTTGTAAATTCATGACTTCCATAATATATTCGTTTGAAGGAAGGATGATGTTGAGAAAGTCATGGGACGGTGAAACATTGGTAGCCCAAGAGGGAGAGGAAAACATATCTAGTTCCTCATCCAGTAGGAGACTAGAATGAGAATAAAGAGATTCTCATATCAATTGCATGACTGAATATTCCATATTGATCAGTGAGAGTGGCATAGTGTCTCCATAAGACTCCATATTATATGGGTGAGGGATTACCCATGGGTCATTCCAACCGATGGGTGTTCCGACAACTGCGGAGATCATATTGATGGAGACAGTTGGAGGTAAATCTGGTGGAGGGAGGGGAAAAGTCCCCATTAACGAGAGGTAAAGTTTGACCCCGATTATTTCGCATCTCGAAGAAGAATCTCCTATAAAAGGGACATTTGCATTAGGATTTATTCGCACATCTCGGGTACAAAAGTCGAGTTGGTCTACAGTGACGATCTTCCCTTGATGGGAGAATTTAACAAGATGAAAGACACTATATGAAACAACCTTCATGGTGTAAAAACAGATGTGACCTAAAAGAAAATTGTAGTCAAGTGTGGCATCAATTACCTCGACTTCTACCGAAATGGTTTTTCCTGTGAGTTCAACGGGTAATGAGGGGAGAATTTTGTGGGGTTTGAAAAAATGACCGTCGAAATATTTCAGGATGGTTTCCGATGTGGCAAGTTGAGGAGAACCAAGATCTTTCCAACATGTCAAGGACATAATGCAAGTTGCAATGCCTTCATCAAGAACTGTTCGAAAGAAATTTTTAGTAAGATATCAGACAATGATTTGTAATTCTAATTGGTGTGATAGGCGAGAATCATTGCAACTTGTGTTGAAGGAAATAAAATTGTATTTTTTAGGGTCAATTCCACCAATGGATGATAATAAAGATTTACATTGTGCAGGGTAGGAATGCAGTACTTCAAGTATTGACATGGCACAAGGGGCTTGGGAGATATCTTCTAATATACTGTAGTGTTGGGATACCTGAGCATTATTATTATGTGTACTAGGACAAAGTACTTGTTTGGAGGGCGTAAGGCAGGTTCGATAACTGGCTTCTCTAGTGTGAGAGGGCCATTAGGCAGGGTGGATGCGGGTGGATCCTTGGGTAAAGAATCATCTTTTAGAGAATCATAATTCTTGGCTCTAGTAGAGATAGCTATATATTTAACCATCAATATGTTTACAGACAAGGATTCAGGGTTTCCCCCAGGTGGGTGTGGATACGTTTGCACAGTGATTGCTTAGGGGTGGGGGGATTTGTTAATATTTTAGGTGTAGAAGAGGTTGGACCTTATTCGAGATATTAATGGATTTCAGTGAGACGAGGACAATCTTTGGTGAAATTATCCTCTTTACAAATCATGCAGGGATATTTGGCCTTTCGTTTAGGTTTACCCTCAGCATTGTTGTCTTGGGTCTTGGTAACTGATTGCTGAGAAGAGTTTTTATTTTTCTTGTTATTGTTGCTATTATCATACCATCGGCATGGGGTCCAGGTGTAATCTTTGTTGGATCATTCGATGACCAAGGAGCATGGGGAATCAAGTCGTATAACGTGCCCAATTGAGAGTATACCAGATCTAAATACTGGGCTCGATTGATGGCTTGTTCCTCGGTGATGGCTCCTCCCATGGTGACATCTCGAGCTATAGGTGGAAAAAGAGACTTGGTGAACCAATAAGCTAATAATTGATCTGAGATTGTGGCTTTGATTAATTGACGTCGATGTCTCCATTCATGAATGTGATCTGAAATAAGGGTGGAGGTTGATTAGCGTAACGAGGTTAAGAGCTCGGTACCGGTCTCATAACAGATAGGTAATTGGAAGTGTGTCAAAAATACCATGGCAAGGTAATTAAAGTCGTTAAAAGGAGTTCTGTAACAATTCTATATACCATTTGGTTACAGATCATGTAAGGGTTCACTGAAAAAGTCATAATAAGATGGAATCGTCCATCAAGGAGTTTGAAGAACACCATAGGTGGAAATTCATCACATGATTTTTTGGATATTCTCGAGGATTTCCTTCAAACTTGGGAATATTGGATGGGAGTTTGGTAGGAATGGGAGGCCAAAAAGGGGAATGTCATATGGGATCATTAGTTAATCGTGAAAGATCAGGAAAATCTAAAGTTGCCAAGAATGAGAGTTGTTTGTTTACCTGTAGAAGTGGGTTATATGCCCCCCCTCCATATGGGTGTTGTTATGGAGGTCCTCCTCCATAACGTGGTCTTCTAGGGGGTCCTCCATAATAGGGTGATCCTCCATGGGGTCCTCCTCCATAAGGTGGTCCCCTAGGAGGTCCTCCTCCAGAGGGTGGTCCTCCTCCATGGGGTGGGCCCCTAGGGGGTCCTCCACCATAGGGTGGTCCCCCAGGGGGTTCTCTAGGAGGCCCACCTCTATAGGGTGGTCCCCCAGGGGGTTCTCTAGGAGGCCCACCTCCATAGGGTGGTCCCCCAGGGGGTTCTCTAGGAGGCCCACCTCCATAGGGTGGTCCCCCAGGGGGTCCTCCCCCACGAGGTGGTCCTCAAGGGGCTCCGCCACCATAGGGTGGTCCCCCTCCACCATGGGGTGGTCTGATAAGAGGTACACCACCATAGGGTGGTCCTCCTAGTTGAGTAGCAATTCAAGGATTGACGGGTTGTGGAGGTGGTTCCATATAGTATTTACTATTCATGGGTAAGGGTGGCCATATAGCAAGCTAGTGGTAGATGGAATAGTTTGGCCCCATGATGGGTGTTTTCTGACAGTTGGGGGTTTTCCTCTAGTTGATTGGTGGCCCCATAGTGATTATGTCCCTATGACTGGGGTTTTCCCCGTAGTGGGTGGTTTCCCCTAGTCAAATAAAGGTTGGATCCCGATAGGAGGATATTTACCCTTTATAAATGATTCCAAAGTCAAGGGTTTCCCCCTGACTAGATGTTGGTAAGATATTTTCCCTGAGTACAGGGGATGTCCCCCAGTGAAAGGTTGTCTCATAGATGTTTGTTGGACAAAACCCATTAGTTGAATTCCTTGGGGAGGTAATCCTCCTATTGAAGTTTGTTGTCCAAAGAGGTTGGGATCACATCCTAAGAACATGGGGTAAATAAAGGTTTCCCCCTAGTGGGGGGTGTAGAAGTTTTTTTTCTTGAAGGTGGGAGTGCAATGGTGGGGACAACATATGATACATATGTCAATGTTGATGTTTCGGTTGTCGTGATGTTTAGATGAGCTAGTTGTGGTGTATATTAAATGGGGGAAAGAAGTTTGAAACATATGGGAGATGCCAGATATGGGGGGATGAGGGGTGTGTGAAGAGGCATGCGATTGATCTCGTTGCAAGAGTTTAAAAGCAAAGTCTATAGTTGTGTATAATTGGTTGAGGATGTCGTGGGGTTGTTCATGGGTTTGCATAGGGTCAGATGGACCAAAAACCCATGGTGGTGTGATGAAACCTTCAGATAAATGAATTTGTTGGGTTTTCATGCTCACAACATCTTCACAAGGTACACGTGGTAGATGAGGATAATCGGTACCGAGTTTAGGTTCTCCGACATAGTTTACCTGAAGGAGGGGACCATAAGGGTCAGTCAAGGGTGGATTTGTAGGGAGTAGAAATACCTCTCGAAATTTATCTCCTTATGGGAGTTCAAGTAAAGGGGTAACAACACTTCCAGCTTTGGACTAGTTTTCCTTGTGGAATTCCTCTCAAAGGTGGTCTTCGGGTGAGTTGGGAGGAAATTTTTTGTAATGTAGTGGAGGTAAATCTCACATCCTCTGAGACCTACACAAGTTTTTATTGGCCAGTATTGAGATATAACAATGACAATCCTAAAGCCAACTAAATAAAATAAACAACACACGTTAATAAATCTAGGAATCAAACAAACAAACCAAAGCTTCTCGCCATGAGAGCACTAGTTGGTGATGAAATCCAACATCGTGGGAACATGTGAGAAGGGGAGGGGATAAGTGGGTGGATTAGTTATGTTGGCAGCCCGCTTAACATACTTACACCTCGGTGCAAGCTCCCAACGGTCTATCCATGGGTTGACCTCCAAGGATCCCGAGTGAGTTTGACCAACATCTGATCCAAGTACAACAAATACTCCTCTTTGTTGTCATCTTGTGTAAGAGCTCTAAATATTATGGAAACTAAGGTCACCAACTCATAGTCATCATCCGGGAGGGTATAGTCGACAGTCCAGTCCGATAGTATGGGTAGGATATCAAGTTTGAAATTCCTCAAGAGGATTGAGAACAAGAGGAATGGAAAAAGATTCAGAGGACCCCGAACAGATTCAAGATTCGCAAAGTTCCGAGACCAAATGGAAACATCCGATTCTCAGGAAGAATCCCCAAGATACTATCGGTCCACTACGTTTGGTTAAGCCTCAGAGGGCTAATCTTCGTTGCCCAAACGCACATGACCTCGTGTGTAGCCCCTGTGTGAGAGGGGGTTCCTGGATATGCCTATATGAAAGTTGGTTTTAAGCAATCTTTAGTATTCTATGGTTTGTGTTCGTGGTCATGGACAATTTACTCACTTATCTTAGTCCAAAGACCCTACACCTAGACTATTGTTGGTGTTCCTAGAAAAGAAAAAGTCTAGTTAATTTTATTAATGCGTGTTTTTTTTTAGGTTGTTCTTTAGTCAAAGGGTTGTGTGGAAGTGAAAATTATGATGTGAAAGGACTCAACTCCAAATGGATGCAAAGGGATGAAATTTCAACAATTTTCCTTTCGATGAATTCTATTTACGGGAGGGAGAAGAGTATCTTTCTTTTTGGTTTTTATGTCAGAAAACACCCTAATGCATACTGATTCATATGTATTCTTGCAAATGAGAAAAAAGGACAAATTGTTCAACCAAACTAACTGAACGAATTACTAAATTCCCAACTAAGCAAAAATTGTTTCAATTATATTTTAAAGTACTCTAAATGATTTTTATTTTTTTTGTTTCTTTTATTTTTTTTAAACTACATGAAAAGGGATTTTTTTCTTATTCATCCTTTGCTTTCAACTAACAATGTTCTGAAATGAATGCAAAATATGGAAGAAAAAGACAAGCATGCAAACTTAAAGCACACAAAATATTTTAAGTCTAAACAATGGTTTTAAAGGTTCTCAAATGATTTGGGAAACGAAAAACATTCAAACTATTGAAAGAGAGACTTCTATAATAAAATGATAGACTTTGCGAAAAAATCTTCTCAAGGAGCTATAGATATCCTTCTACTAGACTGAAAGGATTAAACTAGATGATCCTAGTTGTACCCATAAATCACAAGAAAAGAAGATAAATTTCATAAATTTCAAAAATTTGAAGAAAAATCAATGAGACAGGCCTAATATAGCTCTTGAGTGTTGAAGGAGACCAGTGAGAAAGGATTTGGTTAAGTTTTTTGAAGGATAAATCTTCAAAAATGTAGGTTTAAGGGGTCAATCGCTCCTTGGAGAGGGAGATAGTGCGACCGGGTTGCGACCTAACAAGAGGGACAGTGAAACCAAAGAGTATGGTCGCTCATGGTAGACTTGGGAGGAGGGATGGTCGCTACTCAAAGGGAGGAAAAAAGCAACCAATAAGGCTTTGGTATCTCTTTTCACATGGGGAAATCATGACCAACGTAGAGGCAAAAGAAAAAGACAGATGTAGGATGATATCTATCAGATCCAAGGTAGAGGTTTCCTCAACTGAACTTAGGAAAGATCACGACAAAGTCTGGAAATTAGATTAGGACATTTTAATGGATAAATATCTCAAAAAGAAAGCATGTAAAGAAGGAAAACAATCTCATAAAAGGAAATCTCCCCAGTATGGTCACCAATCTGTTGTAGGGATTTTTCACCCTGCAGGAGTTGAACTCCCTCAAGTTCTTCCTATACCTAAGACAGGAACAAAGATATGAACAAAGGATGCTTCTAAACTTCATAATATGTCATAACATACAAACATACCAATTCCCTATCAATGAACATACAAACTTACATGAAAAAACGATTAGAGGGAAACTTCCAACATATCTTCTATTAATCGAGTAAGCAATATCACAACTTATAGGTGTAAGCTGAAGAGATGTCTTTCTTCCAAGCTCCTTTCCCAAGCTTTGCCACCAAAATGCCAGAGTAACCTTGCTAGTTCTTTCTACCTTTCCCATGGAAATGGCTTGGTTCTTATAGGGCTTTAGAGATAATTCCATATGGTTAATTGGATAAGATCCTCCGGCTCATAATGGAATCTTTCTTGAGACTAAACCACAAGAAATTAGAGTAAGGTCTCATCCATTGCAACCAAGTCTAAAAAACAGAGCTTCTAGGCTCGATTGCAACCTAAGTACACAGAAAAAGAGACTCAATCGTGACTTGGTAGTCCAGAAAGGGAGATCGAGCCTTTCAGTCATAGGCTTGAGGAAGGAAAATTGTGACCAAAGGGAAATTAGGATAGAAATCCAGGGGGAAAATGATGAAAGTGGATGAATTGGGTAGGTGACCTCTAGGACATGATGTCCCAAGGGTTAGGGGGTTAATAACACTATAACAATTGGCTCAAGGGAAATGATGATTTATGGAGCAAGATATGAAAATATAATTATGCCATCGATGTTCCAAAGGAAAAATTAGTAAGAATGGAGGGGTATTGTTGTGGATTCTTAATTTGGAACAATTGTTTATCCAACAAATACATAGTGAAAAAAAAATGATTTCAGTAGGTTAGAAATGGAGCTTCAGCCATGTTCTAGGAGGATTCTTGGCGATAGAAAAAGATCCTTTCATCTGATGCATCTCTCCTTTCAGCCCCAAATTTACTCCTAAATAGAGGATGGAAGACAATAAATCACTATTGGAAATCACATGATGAACATGTTTGGTTGTTATATTCTTTGCAGTGAAAGTCGAGTCGAGGTAGATTGACTAATGGTCGAAGGTCGAGGTGGATCGACAACAAGTCGAAGGTCGAGGAAGTCGACGGGTAAATTCGAAGTCGAAGATATCGATGACAAGTCAACTGAAAAGAGGTCGAAGTGTGGGTGTGAGATGATCGAAAAGAGACCGAATGAAGGACCGAGTGGTGGTTGACTAGTAACCCAACTTAGAGTCGACTATAACATAATCACAGGATTTGCAGGATTTGTACCCAATGATATGCACGAATTTGTAACCATTTTTGGGTGCCAATATTTAGGGTTTTTCCTATTGTAAATCCTATAAAGAGGTGTGTTGTAAGGTCGTAAAGGCTAACGTTGTAATGCACTTATGCAGGTTAATGAATGTGTAATTGTAGGTTGTTGGTCATGCATATGTAAGCCAATTTGGCTATAGGGTTGTTCTTGCACAGCAAAGAGGGTATGATGTCGATTGTGTCTTAGGTGTGGAACAAGGTTAGAGATGTAAAATTTTATTCTAATTGAATAAGACAACAAGAGAGCATGATGCTCAAAGGAATGCTGGTTTCTCCCGATTAAGGGTTCCAGGGTAAAATCTTGGTGTATTGTGTGATTGCTTGTTTCATTTACGTTCTTGATTAAATTATTCTTTTCTTCTGCTAGGATTAGTGTGGAAGTGTCTTTCATTTCCTGACATGTGGTGTCAGATATTAGGTTTTCCTTGACAAGTGAGTGATCAGAGTGATGCTATGCTTTGGCAAGTATATCAGATCTTGATTTTCCAATATTGAATTTGAAAACTAAACCCTAGGTATAGTAAGAGTCACAATGCTTAAATTGTGTTAAATATCGTGGTAAATAATGGCGAGCAGTTCTAGAATAGAGATAGAAATATTCAATGGCCAGAATTTTGAGCTTTGGAAGATTAAATGGAAGATCTTCTTGTGGATCAAGAACAATGGACAATGGTCTGTCCAGGTACCCAACTGACATGCATGTTGATGGAAGAATGGGAGAAACTTGAAAGAAGAGCAAGAAGTACGATTCGACTTTGTCTTGCAGATTCGGTGATGCTGAATGTCTCAGGTGAAGATTCGACCAAGCAAATGTGGGACAAGATGGGAAGATTATACCAGTCAAAGGGTAGATCTAAATCCCCGGTATAGTCGACATGAAGACATTGGAAATGTGTTAAATCTAGGAATTATAAAAAGGACTATACGTCGAATGAAACAAAAGTCAGTGTTGGGTCTGATGAGAAGCAATCGACTGAGATAAATCCGGCCTTGGACAATGGAGGTGATGTGTACCTGGCATTGACCAACACACAGTTAGATCAATATGTTTGGTTGATCGACTTAGGATCATCCTATCATATGACACCACATAAATAATGGTTTTGTGAATATGAACAATATGATGTGGGTGATGTGTTCTTGGGGGATGACTCGACAACCAAAATGATCAGATGGGGAAAATTCCAACTGAAACTACAAGATGGGAGGAAAAGAACCCTTCCAGGTGTGTTACACATTTTGGGTCTGGCAAGAAACCTGATATCTGTCAGTAATATGAGTGATGAAGGTGTGCATACTCTATTTCAAAAGGATTCATGCAAGATGGTCATAGGTGCAATGGTATAAATGAAAGGAGTTTGAATTGGTACCATGTACAAGTTTTTATGTAATGTTGACTCGACTAGATGCAAAAACATCGTTGATCCTAAAATTGATTTGACTGCGACTCGACTTGACAAGACATGATGAGATTGACCCAACTAGGTTATGGCACGAGAAGATGGGACACATTGGAGAAAAAGGACTTCGAGCTATGTAAAGAAAAGGTATGGTCGAAGGTTTTCCTGAATGTGGTTTAGAAGTTGAATTTTGTAAACATTGCATATATGGAAAACAAAGTCGAGTGAGGTTCCCATTTGGAGCGATAAGGGAAAATGGGACTCTAGAACTGGTGCATAGTGATGTGTTTGGCCCGATTACAATGCCTTCACTTGGTGGATCCCTATATTATGTCTCCTTCATAGATGATTTTTCCAAGAAGACATGGATATATTTCTTGAGGAAGAAATCATAGTTTTTCAAGAGATTTAAGGAGTTTAAAGCTCTTGTGGAAAACTAGATAGAAAATAGGATTAAAGTGTTGAGGATTGGCAATGGTGGTGAATTCTGGGGAAATTAATTTGATCAATTATATAAGAAGTGTGGCATAGCACACCAAAATAACACACCATATACCCCACAAAAAAATGTAGTTTCTAAGAGACTGAACATAACTTTGATGGATAAGGCAAGTATCATGCTCAGTGGTGTTGGGCTCACACAAGAATTATGGGCGGAGGCAGTTGAGACTGCAAGATATATGGTAAATATGTCTCCTTTGTCAATGCTAGTCGAAATGACTCCAAATGAGGTATGGTATAGTAATAATCCTTCGGTGGCACATCTCAAAGTATTTGGTTGTGATGCATTTGCACATGTTACCGAGGAAAAGAGGAGCAAGCTAGAAAAGAAGGAAGTCAAATGTATTTTCATCGGATATAAAGAAGCGATGAAAGGATATAAGCTCTGGGATCCTACATCAAGGATAAAAATGTACAATTTAGCTGTGGTATTCAAAGAAGTCAGATGTAAATTCAAGTCTAAGGAAGTTTTTCAGACCGAGAATAATCTTGATACGATGCAGTTTGAACTAAGGCACAAACAAGATGATTCTGATGAGTTGACTGAATCTGAGGAAGAGTTGGAACAACTGACTCTGGTCATAAGGAAGTTAGAAAGAATAAAGAAACTAGTTGATAGGTATAGTCCACCCGACTTCTATTATGCAGTCGTGCTAACTTCCATCAAAGATGAGCCCAGGTCGGTTTATGAGGTAGTCTACTCGACATAGGGTAAAATATGGAAGGATGCCATGGTTGAAGAGATGGAATCCTTGTACAAGAATGAGACATGGGATTTAGTCAAGTTACCTAGTGAAAGAAATCATGTTGGTAGCAAGTGGGTGTTCTAGAAGAAGATGAATGTCGCAGGACAAGTCGAGAAGTTCAAAGCTCGACTGGTAGTGAAAGGTTATTCCCAAGTCGAGGGAGTTGACTTCGGTGAGATTTTTTCCCATGTTGCAAAACTAAATTCCATTAGAGTACTAATGTATCTGGCTTCAAAATTCGATATGGAGATATAACAGATGGATGTGAAGACAAAGTTCCTACATGGGGACCTGGAAGAAGAAATCTACATGAAACAACTTGAAGGATTTTTAGTAAAGGGAAAGAAAGAGTTGGTGTGCAAATTCAAAAGGTCCTTTATGATCTAAAGCAATTGCCAAGGATGTGGTACCATCATTTTGACACATACATCCTTAGTTTTGGATTTGTGAGAAACAAACCTTATCACTGCATATATTCCAAGGAAGAAGGTGGGTATTTCATATATGTAGCTTTGTATGTTGATGGCATGTTTCTGATTGGAAACAACATGGGCGCAATAAAGGAGGTGAAGAAGCAGCTATCCTCCAAGTTCAACATGAAGGATCTCGGTGTAGCTAACTTCATTCTGGGAATGGAGACTAAGAGAGATCGAGCCACTATAAATATCTGGTTGAATGAAATGAAGTATATTGAAACCATTTTGAAATGATTCAACATGCAATATTGCAAACCAGTGAAGGTGTCAATTCCAGTGGGAGTAAGGCTTACTAGTGAACAATGTCCAAAGAAACATGAAGAAATAGAGGACATGGCACGTGTTCCCTATGCAAGTGTTTTTGGTAGTCTAATGTATGTGATGGTCTTCACTCGACCAAACATTTCCCATGCAGTAGGAGTGTTGAGAAGGTACATGTTGACACCTAGAAAGGAGCACTAGACAACTATCAAGAGAGTATTCATGTATTTTTGTGGAATGAAGAATTATGATATATGCTACCAAGGAATACCTGGAGGTGACAGTGGTAAAGTAGATGTACATAGCTTTTTCGACATCGACTGGGCTATAGATCTGGATCAACGAAGGTCAACCAACGGATATGTTATCAAGATTTTCATTAGAGCAATAAGTTGTATGAGTAAGCGACAAGCGATCTTATCCTTGTCAACAATAGAAATAGAATAAATGGCATCCACTCATGGAAGAAAAGAAGCGATATGCATTCAAAGATTATGTTTAGGAATTGGGTTTGAGCAGAGATCTATGAAGGTGAGTTGTGACAGTCAAACACAAATATTTCTGGCAAACAACCCTTCTTATCATTCAAATACTAAGCACATTGATGTAGAATACCATTTTGTAAGAGATATGGTGGAAAGTAACAAGGTGCTACTGGAGAAAGTAGACACGTTGGAAAACATAGCAGACTCGTTGAGCAAGTCTGTGAGTGTTGTGAAGTTCTCTTAATACAGAGAGGCAATGGGCATTTCTTCCCCAGGTTTGTGAATGAAAGTTCAGGAATATCATGTTTCAACAAACAAGACAACAAGTGGGAGAATTTTGGGTTGTTATATTCTTTGCAGTGAAAGTCGAGTCGAGGTAGATTGATTGTTGGTTGAAGGTTGCGATGGATCAACAACAAGTTGACGGTCAAGGAAGTCGACCAGGTAAAGTCAAAGTCAAATATATCGAGGACAATTCAATCAAAAAGAGGTCAAAGTGTGGGTGTGAGATGACCGACTAGACACCAAATGAAGGACCGACTGGTATTCGACTGGTAAACTGACTTGGAGTTGACTGTAACAAAATCTTGTGATTTTCAGAATTTGTAGCCAATGATATGCACGGATCTATAACTACTTTTGGGCGCCAATATTTAGGGGTTTTCCTATTGTAAAGCCTATAAAGAGGCGTGTTGTAAGGCTGCAAAGGATAATTTTGTAATTAACTTATGTAGGTTAATGCATGTGTAATTGTAGGTTCCTAGTCATGCATATGTAAGGTGATTTGGCTACAGGGTTGTTCTTGCGCATGCAAGAGGGTATGATGTTAATTATGTCTTAGGTGTGGACTGAGGTTAGACATGTAAACTTGTATTCTAATAGAATAAGATAACAAGAGAGAAGAATGATCAAATGAATGTTGGTTTCTCCTGGTTAAGGTTTCCAGGGTAAAATATCAATGTACTCTATGATTGCTTGTTTCATTTACGTTCTTGATTAAATTCTTATTCTCTTCTTCTAAGATTAGTGTGGAAGTGTCTTTCATTTCCTAACAGAACAACCCCAACAATGTTATCATCCATGGCTATCCACAACTAGAAGAAATGACTAAGAACTCATGCATCCTCCTTGATAAAATTATTTGTTATCATAGAATCAACAAGAATCAAGGATACAATATCTTAAGGTGGGGTAACTAGGGATCAAGAAAGAAAAGCACCAAAGTAGCCTATGCAATGGAAGCATAATATCACAATTTGGAGAAAGGAAAAATATGGCTGTAGATTTGGAATGTAGGGAAATGGCCTAAAATTTCAACTTTCTTATGGCTTTTATATTGGAAGAAAACTTTGACATGGGAAAAGCTCCTTTCAAGGGGATTTGAAGGTCCTTCATATTGTTTTATGTGCAATCAAATGAAGAAAATGCACAATACCTCTTCAATGCATACCCCAAAGCAAGCGATCTATGGGACCAGGGGAGCAATGATATTTAGACAATCTGATCAAAGCAGGGACATTATCATCTAAAAATTGGAGAAAACGATGGAAATACCTTTTGAAAATTACATTCTCAACAAGATCTAGACTCTATTTCTAGGGTTTATTCTCTAGACATTATGGAGAGAGCATAATAGAAGAATTTTCAATGACAACAAAAGAGGCAAAAATACACTATGGGAAAGCATCAAATATAATATCAGTGAGACATTCAGGAGCACTTAATGGTCCACAAAATATATTCATTTGAAACCCATGGAAAGAGATATCCTAGAAACATGGGACATAAAGATAAGCTCCATAAATACCAAAAATCCATCCAACAACAAAATAATTATGTCCTCAGACACTTAGATACCTTCCCCCCTACCTTTTGTTAAGATCAACTTTGACGTAGCCTCCAAAGGTAATCCTAGTCGTACAAGTGTTGGTGGTGTCATAAGAGATGCCCAAGGTAACATTATCAATCTCTATTCAAGATGCTTTGGTCATAATACAAAAAATTGGGTAGAAATGATGGTGATGATCAAAGGTTTGCAACTATCCATCCTTAAAGGCTTCACTAATATTATCATGGAGGGGAAATCTCATCTCATGATACGTTCTCTTACTATAATTCTACATGGATCTTAACCTGACAATGTTTCCACCCACTTGAGACTCTTTGCAGGTTTGATGCAAGTGACAATTTTAACTAGAGTCATCCCATCAATCATTCCCTCTCATATTCATCACAAATCCAATGGTATAGTTGAAAAACTTGCCAATGAGGGTGTCTTGCAATTGAAATGGGACCGGGTGTGGTACTAGGAGGACCTAGGTCTTCGTAATTTGAAGGAAGATTGTGTATACATTAACTCAGAGGATAGCAGGTCCATGGATGGGGTGACAACATGGTAGCCCAAGAAGGCTCCCAAGTGTCAATTAGACATCGCCACACGAGGCACCTCCATGCAAGACCATAAATGGCATACAAATATTTATACCGCACACTCATTCCGTAGTCTCTCCATCATTGTTTCACCTCCCAGACGATTTATGATGGCTGGGGTATTAATCAACTTCATTAACTTTGTAGAGCATTAGGCCAATATGAAACATCAGGGAAAGTAGACGATGAGGGATATGGGGTATTTAAGCCAAAATACATGTGGGTACCTAGCTCTTGATCTATGGTCATTCGAAATGAGGCCGGGGATGAGTTCCCTGTTGGTATTGATTTTTAAATTCTTTGAGATGAGAGTCCCTCATCTAATCAAGTTCTCAAACATTCTAGTATCCACATTTGGAACCTTCTCTCTATGGTTGTTTGGTTGTGGATTCTTACCAAAGGTAATACTACTTTTGGTTGTTTTATAGTTCACATTCCTATTCATAGAGAGAAATTGAGGGTTAGTATAGTGGGGTGCATGATTGGGGACGTCTTAGGAATCCCCAACATCAACCAGAGGCATTTCTTATCTCTGTGTAGTCATATCGATAGTATAATATCTAGGTGGTTCAACTTAGCCCCGATCTACAAAGGACAGATAAAGATGAAAATAAAGGACATGAAGGTGTTACAACAAATTTTTCCTCACCCCATTGAACTTTCTTGGATGGCCTTTCCATTTCCCTATGCAGACTTTAAGTCCCCATTTGTACCTTACAAGGGAAAAAAAGCACATTTTTCCACATATATGTGCCCTATCAGTTAGACAACAAGTGTATACATAGGTTTCTCCACTACAACCCACATACACTAAGTTTGGTGCTCAAAATTAAAAAATATTTTGAGTTTCCATGCCATGTCATGAGATCCATGATCCTTGACCTTCCATATACTAGAAATGCTTTGAATCAACCCTTCAGTTCCATTTGAAGGCTATAAATTGAGCCTTATCCAAGCCTTGAAGGAGATTTAACAATTCAACTTTGAGAGCAAAGACACTCTGGAGAAATTTCACTTCATATTGAGTTTGCATCCCTTTATCCTTGAAAGTTTGAACTCCTTGTTCAACCCCCAAGATCTTCCTTCTTTGTGATGGAGAAACTCATTGTCTCTTTTATATGAGCTTGCCTTCGGTGGAGGCCTAGCTGGAGGGGCTTAGTTTCTTGGTTCTGATGGGTGTTGTTACAGAATTTTGTCACCTATATACTTTTGCTGATTATTTTAATAGAAATACTCTTTTCTCATCCAATTGATATCTTCCAAATATTTGAATTATTATTCCATGGGAGTATTTGTCATGTATGTTAATGGATTATGATAATATATATGCTAACATTATATATTATCACCATATGATTATGTATCTTGGATGTTGAGGACAAGTTGCAGGTATAAAGCTTTGAGTTGCATGCTCAAAAGTCGTCTTCATCGAACGTTCAAACAAGGTAGGATATTGGCCTTGTCTTATTAACATTTCATTATATAGCATACTTAAGATTATAGTTTATTTCTACATGTCATTATGTTTGTTGTGGTTTACCCCATTCCATAGAGATATTTTCCTCGTAATACAATTAGCGACCATACTGGGGATGATATTCTTTTTTGGGTTTTGGTGTGTTTTTCTCCTTGATTTTCTCTCTGTTAGCTTGAGTTTCCTTGTCGCATGATTGCTTGACAGCCTATTTTTACTTTGCATCTAAGTTTCTTGGATTAAACCTTTCCTTGGAAGTGTTTTATTGGGTATACACAGTTTTTCCATTGACAGATGCGTACATACACGAGCTATCCTCCTTTAGGGTGCGTACATACACAAGTTTTTCTCAAACAGACACATACATTATCTCTTTAGTCTTGCTGGATGAGTTTGGTGTTTGTTGGGTGAGTTTGGTTGGTTGTTGAGTCTTCATGGGTCTCTATCCTGACTTTTAAGTGCTTAGAAAGTGATAGTAAGCTTTCATATTGTTGAATTTTTGGGTGATATTATTTCTTATCATATTTTTCATTGGTTGTCCTTGCACATTGGTCCAAGTGTTTACGTATTGGTATCTTGCTTGGATTGTTTTCTATTGCTTGCAATAGGGTCTGTATGTGAAGCTACTATTCATTCCTTTTATTTTATTTTCTTTATATCAAAAATACAAAAACATTTGTTCATTTTGCATTATTGCGTTTTCTCTTTTGATTACTTTCATTGATTTTGACACATGTGGAGAGATTGCATTTCATTGAAATTGTAGAGATTGCATTGGAAGAGTTGCATTTAGAAGCATACCATCTCTTTGAAATTCAATACTAGCGCTTAGCAATGTTTTTATATTTGCTTCTTTTATATGCTGAGTCATAATACCATCAATTTCACAACCACACCTCTTGAGTAAGCAGAAGCCATTAAAATTAGCGTTGATTAATTATAATTGATTAGAAATGTTTTTATTTTTCAGGGTACACAAACAAGTATATGACATAGGGCCTTGGAATAGTATTTTGTGAGTAAAATTCTCTAAGGATATTAAACTAAACATATGTGTCTAACCAAGGAGTGGTGAAACCCATTGTGTAATTAATGACATTAGGAGGCTTTGCTTGCACCAGAGTTAAGCACAAGGTCACTCAAAGTTGGTTGCAGAGATAGCCCTCTAATACCTTCTTAGCGTAAGAGATATTTCTGGGGTTCTATTCATATTTGGGGGTCTTTCTAGTACCTTTACCTCCATGAGAGGCAATGCTTTCAAGATTTCAGGCTTTGCTACCCTGCCCATACGATGGACCAGACTTACAACTGTTCACCTGCGCATTGGTTATATTGTGGTAACTCTAGTTGCTTGACATAGGTAGCCACATAGGTTTCTTGCACGGGTTATTCTACAGGTACCCTGAGTCAGATATGGGTCAGAAAACACACAACCCTTATGCAGGATTACCTCTCTGAGGGGATCTGACCGACTGTGTTGTTAAGCCCATGAGGACCCTTATAATTGATTCTGATACCTCCAATATTTTGAAGGGAGTATTATGCCCCTCTTGGGCGAGACATACCTACTCTATTGAGGGAGGCCCCTTTTTTCATCCACTAAATCTTGTTTGTGTACATTGGCCTTTTTTCTTTACTTTGGTGTGCTCTCTGATTATTAGTTGGCCTTAGGATTTTGTAGTGCGTCGTGAGTTTTCATTGCTATGGTTAGTGGAGCCCCCTTGACTCCCTTAGTTAGCGCTACTCAACCCATGTTATTTTCTCATTCCATGGGGAAGAATCCTTTTGTATTTATGAGTGGTACGTCGAATCATGATACTCAAACAATACCTTGGGCCTCTAATCCATTTTTTGGTATGCTAGACATGTCTTTGCACTCTCCATCCTTTGTCTCGTTATCTTATGTGAATCCTAGTTTCAGGTTTGGGGGCATGATGCCTCCTTATTCTCCCTTTTCGTTTGGTGGGAGTCATATCCCTCAACCAAATATTACGGTAGGAGGTTGGAATCCTCCTTCCTATGGACCCAATCCTAGCTTCACTTTTCTAGGATCGAGTGTTCCAATGGGCGGTCCTTCTACTTATTGCATCTTGTCCATATATCCTTCTTTCACTATAGTGGTTCATACAAACACTTTTATCATGGAGGACCTCCTTCTATCCTCTAGTTTTTCATCCAGGGGGAGTCAGTTTTATAGTATGGGAAACCCCCTTCATGGAGTTCCTTCGTCTGGGGGCAACATATATCGTCCCCTGAGTAATCCTTGTCATGTCACTTTCTCTTCAAAAGTGTCTTCCTCGGTGATGATTCCATTAAAACCCTTTATGAATTAGTTTGGAGGAGGATACCATCCTACCGGAAAGGGCCATGGTGTATAACAGAACTCTTCCTGGCCCACAATCTCTCAAAACTAGTCTTTACTGGGACCTTGGTCTTTGATATTGAAACTAGTCGCTGCATGTCATGCTGGAAGCACAAGTCCAGTCACTGCAAGTCATACTGGGATTATATCACCAACCTCTACTAGTCATGTTGGAGATGGTTCAAAAACCTTTGCAAGTCATGTTGAATACATGCAACCAACCGCTACGAGTTATGTTGGGGGCACAACTATAGTCACTGCTAGTCACACTGAAAAAACATCACCAACCTCTGCAAGTCATGTTGGAGATCATCTATTAGCCTCTGCAAGTCATGATGGGAGCATGTCACTAGCCACTGCAAGTCATGCTGGGGGCATTGATATGATTGATAAGCCTAGACGTATAGCATGTAAGCCCGAGTTCCTTTTTAGATTTTTTAAAGGAGGTCACCTAACTTGTTTTTCCCCTGCCCTTTAGGTTATGAGTTGTCTTTGGTTTCCCAACATTCTAATCCTTCACTGGTTGATTCAACGATCATGCCGATGCAATATTCAGTCAATCCCAATCTTCTCTTGGAGAGTGACAAGTCCAATTAAGTTTCATTGTTGATGCAATCTTCGAACAATCCCACTCTTCTTTTGTGGGGTGATGCATCTTTCAACCATGTCCTTAGCATTTCTAGTTATGTACCTTCTAAACAAGGGAGCATTCCACTCTCTCCAAGTACACTCCCTCCAATTCCTAGGGTGGTTTCATTTGATTGGAATGATATTGTAGAGCCTTGCCTTCCTTCTTCTGCACCCTTCCAGATGGTGAGCATTTGTCAATGTATTGTAGATGAAGGATCCTCTACAAGTATTTTAACCTCCTCATCTTGGAAAGTTTTGGGTTCTCCTAAGCTTGTGTCAACTACCAGTGTGTTTCCAGATTTAGTCAAGAGTCTTTCACGGGAGCCTTGACCTCCCCCATTATATGCTACTTAGAATAACATTCTCGAGTCTTGGTTAATCTCTTTTTCAACTCTTGAAAAAATGAAAAGATTGTCGAGTGAAATTGTCTCTTTCACACTCATTAAATGGATTTGAAAGGACGTCTATTTGGTATAAGTTTAACCCTTTTTCGAACCAAGTAGACTACTTAAGAAAAAGGAATACTCTAGTCACCATTGGCTAGAAGAGTTCTCCTGGGTATTATTTTATACTTTTTCGGGCCTACGGGACTAAATATACGAAAAAGGACATTATTTGGAGTTAAGTTGTAATCACATTCAATCATCCCTCTTGTAGTATTGAGCCTATTGTTGGTTCCCGCTTTCTCATTATAATCCTCTTACCTCAACAATTTTCTTCACTAGCGAAGAAGAGCCTTTTTTTATATATCCTTTGTATCTTGACACCCTGTACCCTCAGAGGAAACATCCCCCATGGTGTCCATGCCCCACATGCACTTCTGTGCATTTGGCATAGGTATGTTCCACTATTTGGAGCTATTTGATTACTCACGACACTCGTTTCCTATCCTGTATCATAACATTTCTTTGCCAATGAAAACACAAAAAAAGATAGGTGGGAAAACAATGTTATCTCATATCGACAACAGTCATGTCACCTTTGAACAAAGCACAAAATTTTGAGTCCACTGTCTTCCAAAGTTTGGGTTTAGCATGACCTTAGGAAGTTGAGCTCATTACTTAGAGTTTACTCCTCCAACTGGTTATTCTTCTAGTCCCTGTGGAGAGTTTGTTGATGCCTCCTGCATCACAAAGTTTTATCATCAAGTCTATGTTGATTGAGTTATCCATATGTCACATGCTCTTGTTCAAAGGATGTCTATAAGCATGTGTCGACCATTTCTCATAAACCTTGAATTTTCATGTTGGCCATACCCTCAGTGTATCTCAAAGTCACATGAAGCTATAGTCCTAGCATGCACCCTTGTCCTAATTTCATTATGGGTAGGTAACCTAGAACTTAACAATTGACATCTCCTCATTGGTGTTTGACTGGGGGTTTCCCTTATGTTCGATGACAATAAATCTATTCACACATTGGGATTCATGCAATGTATTGGATTCCATTAGCCTTATTGGTGGTTTCCTTGCCTTTGTCAACAATATTTCTTATTGTATGTTATTCATAGGGTCTCTTTCGTGCACTACTTTCATTTGGTGCATATGAGAGACACACATGGTCATTGGTTCGTGAACATCCTCTTCATTCCACCTCCTCCTAATCATCAAGTTATTTCTTTGTACCTCGTGCTGACTAAGGAGATATTCCCTAATTCTCTCCTTTCAACGGGTCTCCTTCCATCGAATTCAACTCATCTATTCTGAAAATGAGACCTAGAGTCTTATGAGTACCTAGAAGCTTGCAGTCATCAATGGCAGGTTCTCCCACCATCAACAGTTGGGAATACATCAATGTTTCCTGATCGATAGATTCTTCAAGTGTTTGACCTCAACACACTTATTCACACTTGTAAGAATGTACTTGGTGCCTTGATACCTACTTTCATTATCAGTAGGTTGTCTCGCGTTTGTTAACGGTATACCTTATTGACCGGTAATCAAATGAAGTCTCATTGTGTTCGACATCAACTTCTCTATTCACATGATGTAGACTTTCACCTTCGACAGATAATGTAGAAGACGTCCAACTTATAGTAGCAACATTCCTAATATGTTGGTGTCTTTCATTGGACCAATATCTATATGACTTCAGTGATCATGGGAGATCAAATTATAGTCCATTGTATACAAATATCTTCAAATTGATTTTGAAACTAGATTCCACTGTGCCTTGTTCATGACTATGACAACCTATGGTACTTTGTATTTCCTATTCATGTCCATGAGAAACTATTTGATATATTTCCACATGGATCTGCAATGTAATTCAGATTGGCATCCATGTGTACAAATTCATTGTGGATTGTAATATTCTCATGAGTAACTAGCACTTCTAGTTGAGTCTCCATTACTCCACTTCTGGGAATTATAATGTATTTCGACCATCCTAGATACTCCTCTGACCTCACACATTAGGGGGAATCTATTACAACAGATTTTTCCTCTCCCCATGCAACTTGCTTGGATGACTTTTCCATTCCTCTATGCAAACTTGAAGTCCCCTTTTGTATGTCCCATAGACAAAAAATAATTTTTTTCTACATGTATGCACCCTATTAGTTAGACAACAAGTGTATACGCAGGTTGCTCCACTACATCCTGCGTACATCGGGTTTGGTGCTCAAAATTAAAAATTATGTCAGGTTTCCATGCCATGTCATGAGATCCATGATACTTAACCTTCCATATACTAGAAACACTCTGACTCGGCCCTTCAATTCCATTTGAAGGTTATAAATTGAGCCTTATCCAAGCCTTTAATGAGATTGAACAATTCAACTTTGAGAGCAAAGACAATCTGGATAAATTTCACTTCATATTGAGTCTGCATCCCTTTATCCTTGAAAGTCTGAACTCTTTGTTCAACCCCCAAGATCTTCCTTCTTTGTGATGGAGAACCTCATTGTCTCCTTTATATGAGATTTCCTTTGGTGGAGGATTGAAGTGGCGGAGGCCCAACTAGAGGGACTTAGTTTCTCGGTTTCGATGTGTGTTGTTATATAAGTTTGTCACCTATGTACTTCTGTTGATTATTTTAATAGAAATACTCCTTTCTCGTCCAATTGATATTTTGAAAATATTTGAATTCTTATTCCATGGGCATATTTGTCATGTATCTTAATGGATTGTGCTAATCTATATGCTAACATTATATATTATCACCATATACTTGCATATCTTGGTTGTTGAGGACAAGTTGTAGGTATACAACTTTGAGTTGCATGCTCAACGATGGTCTTCATCAAACGTTCAGACGATGTATGCTCTTGGCCTTGTCTTGTCAACATTTCATTTATATAGCATAGTTGGGATTAGAGTTTTTTTCTGCATGTCATTCCGTCTGTTGTCGTTTACCCCATTCCATAGAGAGATTTTCCTCGTAAAAAAAGGGGGGAAATGGGATTGAGGAGGAGGGGCAATGTGGTAAGCCAGGTAAACCAACAAGAACCCACCATCATAGAAATCATAGCCACATAATCACTAGGACTCATGCCAAAGATACGCAGGTAGCAAGGGACTACCATAGAACATTTATGGAAGACATAAGGTAAAAGTTAGATAAAATGGAGAATAAAGTCAAGATAAAAAGAATGGAGACACCCAACTCTACACGGGAAGTAAAATATCTAGCATGGGTTCCTGAAACAAGTTTCTCCATATCTAGAGATACAAAGGTGTTTAGAATGATATAATTATATTGTATTAGAAAATCCCTCATATCATATGTTGTAGAGGAGAAAGGTGAGCAGTAGCATCCCATCATCAAGCACTTGAACCTACTACACAAATTTTTTTATGGAGTTGGCAAAATTGTGTTTAATTTGTAGATTGTGGTTCCAAGCAAGGAAATATACCAACAAGAGCTAGGTGAAACATAGGACCAAAATTCCACTCCAGAGGGTACCTCATCTAACTCCATTAGGCTAGACGAAGAGGATGAAGACCTGATTGAGATATAGAAAGGGTAGCCCCCTTCTCAATTCTTTGAATTAAGATGATTTTCCCTCTTGTTTTTCTTTTCAATATATATAGTTAGACTTTGCAAACATTGATATAGTAATATGTGTATTCGGTCCATAGATAGTCAAGTCATAGAAGACTGCCAAACTCCTTAAACTAATCCAAAACTCTTTGGGTCCATATACTAGTATTTTTTGGATTGACCTATACACGGTTACCCTAGTGGTGGGTCTCAACCATTTTTTCTTGTACTATTATTGTGACATATTAATATAGATTATGCTAGCTCAGTAAGGCTATAAATTAGGTATTTAGAAACAAATGAATTCCTTTCTTGATTATTTTTTATTCCTCCTAGTGTTTGTAACATTTGGTACATGATTGATTGGTTAAAGAAGAAGAAGCATGGCTGGAATAATTGTGGGTCATAGACTCACAATTTTACCACCATGAGGATTTGTATATACCCATACAATGCATTGCAGGAAACAACGCTCTTTTGGAAACATAAATAATGATGAATGTTGTATATATAGGGTTAGACACCTCAAATAGATTACTCAAAAATATGTAGAATGTCATTACAAATCTATGTAACTAGATAACAATGATAACCTCTCAATAAAAAAACACATATGCCTCATAGAAAAAAACATCACTAAAGCATACCAAATCAAAATGTCATGAACCGAGCCATCAAATCTATGCAACAACCAATAAATGAGCATTATCCCTAAGTAATCATACATAAGAGACACAAATATAGTTGGCTGCAACACATTGATAAACATATAACCATTAGAACCAAATATTGCAAAGAAAGTACAAATCTCTCACACAATTTCCATTCAACTTAGGCCAATCAAGAATAATACACATCCACATTTGGTTAAATTAATTTCCTAAGATCTCGTAAATAAACATAACTTTGGTTCACAAGCCTACCTAAAGAGATATGATTTACATAAAACACAATATGTTGTATTATTTTACACAATATTCAAAGGTGTGTGGAGCATAATCCAATCCTAAAAAATAGTTCATAAAGATTCTATTAAGCTAATGCCACATCCATTTCTAAACTTGAATTGATAGATTTTGTGCCTATAGTCTTTGGAACTAGAGTAAATGCTTCAACTCAGAGAATTTTGAGAGGATGAAATGGATGGATTCCTCTCCACACCAAACCAATTTCATTTGTTTAATATATATATATATATATATATATATATATATATATATATATATATAGATCCTCATAAATTTTAATCTTAATTGTTTGATATGGTTGTATTTGTCAACAATTTGCATAATTGGCATGGTTAATTCTATACTGTGTGAGTTATTACAAATTTTCCATTTGATCAGAGGATTAAAATTAGACGAATGAATGAGTTGATATAGCATATTAGTTTCCTTAAATCAGGTGTTATGTTTAACATGATATATTCCACTCCCTCAATAGACATAGATCAAATATATTTGAGAAACTTTTGAGCACTTCTTTTCATTTTGAGGATGGTACCTAGTATAAAATGGGTGGCATAAACTTAGTACACTTGACTCAATAGTGACATTGAGTGAGGCCCACAAATATAAAAAACAACATCAAGGTAGATAGCCCAATGCTAGAAAACTAGGGTATATTCAAACAAGTCAAGCACCTTAATAAAAACACTCTCACACATAGATTGAAGATCAATACATTGATGTTTACATGGTTAAAACCTTCAAAGAGGGGAATAGTCTATGAACCTAGCCAAAATGGCCACTTGAGGAAATATATTCATGCAAATCAAATAGATTACATAAACATCTCTCCCAATTGATCATTGACGAATGATACTCCATGCTCTTTAAATAGAGATCATGTACCAAGTGGGTGTTAAGCCATGGATCGAGTGTCATTAATATCTAGGAAGTGTTTGAACCATCATGTCACTCATGTGTAGTACATGATTGTGACCATCATATTAGTAAACTATAAAAGCATACCAAGGAAACACACTAAAAGAACATCTTAACCTAATATTACACTAGACCAAGTCGTTGTTAACTAACTCCAAGTGTCAAAATATCCTAACATATCCCCTTAAGAACAACTTGGGATATGATTGAAATATTTACAAAGTGAGAAAAGGATAAGGAAGGATGAAATATATCCTATTCCCCCTTATGACAACTTCTTGAACACCTAGAATAGACAAAAGTTTTAGGAAATTCATTGATGTGAGGGACTTCATGAAAATGTTAGCAACTTGATCATTTGTTTAGCAATAGAGAACTTCAAGGATGTGATGTTGAAGAAGCTTCTCAATGAAGTGCATGTGTATATCAATGTATTTGTTGTGTTGATTTTGAATTGGATCTTTCACAAGCTGAATGACACTCTGATTGTTAGACCAAAGTGTGGTCAGATGTTGTGCCTAGAATCCAAACTCTAAAAGGATATGTTGAAGCTACATGGATTCTTGAATTGCATGAACTATTGCTCGTTACTTGGCTTTTGTTGAAGAAAGAGAATGGGACTTTTCTTTTTACAAACCCAAGTGATAGGTCCAAAACCAAGGTTAAAAACATATTCCATATTAGACATTCGATCATCAATGTCACCAACCCCATCAGAATCTATAAACTAATTACTAACTAAGGAGTGGCCCTTGAAATATGTTATATGCCAAACTGATATGTCCCTTGGATATAACGAACTATCTATTTTTAATGCTTTCCCATGGATTTCATGGGGTTCTTGTATGTACCAAGAAATGAGGCCAATAGAAAAGGAGATGTCAAGGCAAGTATGATTTAAATACAAAATGATACCAACTAACTTATGATACAAAGTCACATCCACTTTGGGTGAGGTACATGAGGTAGAAATTTTAACTCCAAACTAAAAGGAATATGGGGCTGGTTGAAAATCATCCATTTGAAATCAATGAAGAAATTCACATGCATACTTAGGACAGGGAATATAAATTCCTTCTTGGGTTTGCAAAATTTGGAGGCCAAGGCAATAGTGCAAGTGTCCTAAGTCTATCATTTTAAGGTTCTTCTTAAGATTGGTTTTCACATGGGTGATAAGTTTGGGATCACTACCATTGAGTATGAGGTCATCAACATAAATTAAAAGTATGAGAATATGGTCACCTAATTTCTTGGTATAGACATTAGGCTTGGAGTGGCATATAGAGAAGCCAAAGTAAAAAAGGAATTAGTCCATTTTTTCATACCAAGCCCGGTGAGCTTACTCAAGGCCACGAAAGGATTTTTTGAGGTTGTAGACAAGGATAGAGTTACTTTGAATAAATATAGGAATTTGTTCCATATAAATTTCTTCATGAAAATCCCCATGCAAGAATACATATTTGACATCAATTTGCAATTTGATGGACCTCCCATTGATATGACACTACAAGGGAAAAAACAAGACAGATGTAATTCATATTGGAAATAGGGGAAAAGGTTTAATTGTAGTCAATACCTTCTACTTATGAAAATTCTTTGGTAACTAACTGAGCCTTATGTCTTTCAACACTTCCTTTTATGACATACTTAGTCACTTTTAAGTTGTAAGGCTTTCCTTTTTTCATTGAGAATGTGAGCCCATGCTTCACTGCCAAATGTAGGAAAGTGGCTTACATATGGGTTTATGTTACTCCATGCTTCTTTGAGTGCTAGATATTTTATATCCTTTGTGGGAGTCCAATTAAATATGTAACCCACACAACTAATGGCTTCCACCCAAAAAAGAGGACTTAATCCCTTAGATTGGATCATACAATTTGTCATTTCTTTTAATGTGCAATTATTTCTCTCAACAACACCATTTTGTTGTGGTGTGTATGGAATAATATGTTGCATATTAATGCCTCATATAGTGCAGTAAGTTGTGAATTTGTTGCTAACATATTCGCCATGGTTATCTATTATTAACCTATGAAGTTGATGTCCATATTGTTGTTCTACAAGGGCCTTGTAAGCCAACAACATGTCAAAAAATTCACTTTTTACTTCTAAGAAATAAACCCAAGTGCATCTAGAGAATTCATCAATGTAGGTTAAGAAGTACTTACACTTAGAGAAAGAACAAGAGGGAAATAGAACACACATATCCATGTTCACAAATTATAAGGAGTCGGGGTGTACCAAGAGACAAATTTGTCAAAACCATCTCAATGATGTTTGTCAAGAAAACAATCCAAGCAAATTTCATCCATGAAACAAATGAGAGGAACACCGATGACCATATTATTTTTACATAGTTGCAATGAGTAGTAGTTGAGGTGACAAATCCACTTGTGTTAAAGCATGCTCATGTCATCACTATTAGCAATAAATATTGAAGGAAGAGAAGATGCCCCAAAGTTGTCAATCTTGTACAACCTGGTAATATCATTGGTTGTTCATGTTTCTACAATATGTTAAAGATGCTTCAAGTTCTTTATTACAACTTGGTGAGGTGAAAACTCTACAATTTTTCCTTCTTTAGAATCAATGATTTTATAGGTATAAAGAAAGTTGTAGGAGAGACTAGGAAGACATAGTACAACATTAAAGCACCATCAACTACTTGAACCATTCATGATCCTACAACACCTAGAGATCTATCATCACCTAAAAATATTTGTTTGGTGTTACATTGATTAAGAGCAGAAAAATGGCTTGATCCTTAGGTGTATGATAGGAAACCTTTGAATCAAGAATACACTCACTTGAAAAACTAGAATTTGATGCATTGAAAGAAAAATCAAAAGTAGAAAGAACATAACCTTTTGAAGAATGAGAGGAATATTTCTCCAATTGGAGGTTGTTCTTCTTCATGGATACTTCGAGTGCTTCCATATTATTGAAGGAACATGATTCTATGTGACCTTCTCACCCTTCTGTCTTATTTCACTACAAGAAGAACAACTTCTTGTGGAAATTTTTAGAGAACCTCCTTGAAAAAGTTATCCCTTATTTGTTTATAGCAGAGGTTGTTAGTAGAGGCGGGTGACCAAAGGTTTTTTTTTTGGTGTTGTTGGCACAGGGGCAGACCCAGTATTTAACTCTTCAACAATGCACCAACAAAACCCTAACTATTGGGCCTTTCAGCAACACCTGCGAAGCAGATGAAGTCTCACCCGAGGTAGAGGTAGGGGTGGTTACAAGACTCAAGTGTCTGCAACCTAGCTAAGACACAGACCCGTGATTACATTATCCTAGCACAACACTTAGCAGTTACCATTCATTAGTATTAAACCAATATTCACTTCGCAGATCGAACCCTAATTACATAGCAGTGCGATATTCGACCAGACCTAGCACATCTCAGCACTTAGCATAAGGAAGCATATCAGATCTAGCATCTTATTCATATCACTGAGCATTAAGCTATCAGATTCACCTAAACATACAATATTGCACTAAGAATTAATCACATAAGCACTATAACAACCATAATGCACAAAGCAACTATAACACAGGGTACATGTGGTTCACCCCAGTGTGGGGCTACGTCCACCAACTCTTCTCTTCTTTATTATGTTCTCTCAATATTCTACAAGCACAGAGCCCAAAAATCCCACTCCACATAGGACATGAGATCTGTGCACACCTCGCCAGATCCTCCTTCCCTGAGCTAGGTTGAAGCATAAATCCTTCTTACAATCTGCACACAGGCTTCTTACAATCACTTGCACTTAGCTCTGCAAGTTCTTAATACATAGTATGCATGAAGCATCCACAACTATTCGCACTTAGCACATTGGCCTCTTCCTACATCGCCTAGATATCTATTTATACTCTTCAAAATGGGCCCAAACATGGGTAAACCCATGGACCTACATCCCATACCCATTACATAAACCCTAATCCCAAAACTTCCCTAAACAGTGATCCGAAATCGGATCCAGAAGCCTGACAGGGCTTGAAAAAATGCTCAAAAATGAAAGTGCTTGGAATGCGACAAAACTAGTGCCATTGCGTCCGTCTCGTCTTCCTGATTCCGGTGGTATATTTACTTTGTCAAACGGGCTCCGTATGGAGAAGATATCACATTCTGTCTGAAAAGTCAAATAGGCAAAAAAAATTGTTGACTGTGCAGTCCGTACAGTCTGTACGGATGCTGACATGGCATGTCCGTACACTGATGTGGTAGTTCCATATAGGAGACATGTGGCAACACCAAGAGGTGACACATGTCAGGCATATTGGGGCATACGGGTGTACAGTTGGACCTATGCCGAGGTGACATGTGTCACCACTGAAAGGGTGACACGTGGCATGGGTGATGTCAACAATTGACATGGCAGGATGATGGGACAGTACAGAAGCTGACGTGGCAGGTTGACATGGTCATACGATAGTTTGACGTGGCATGCATGTGGGCCAATCAGCGGTTGACAAGTGTCAGTTTATGGTTGGTGGTTAAGGTGCCACGTGGCCCAGTCGTGGGCTGCCACGTGGCACCCCATGGTTGGCTATTGGTTTATATGAAAAATTTTGTGGGTTAACGGGATTCGAACCATGGACCTTCCCCACCGCATAAGACTTAACAAAGTTCGTTGTGCCAATAGACCATCGTACATACCTTGTTATGTATATGCGTTTGGTTATATTTGAATTCAAAACTATGTAAAGCCGCGGGGGGAAAGGGCCGGGGCTTAGCCCCAGCCCTCGGCATATTATCATATGACACCACCATGTAACTCTTACCTTATAGCATATGCGCGGGGTGGTTGTAATAGATAGGCCCATGGGCTTATGTATATGCCACGGGACTTGGAGTTTAGCGATATCAGGGGCCAGCGCTTAGCCTTTGGGCTAGCGCTTGGCCTTATTAAAACCATATGACCGTTCAAAGGGGCGCGCATGCGGATGGAGGGGGCTAGGCCCGATTTATAACTATAAAGTGGGTTTTTTAACTACTTTTTGGGTTTTTATTGTTAATTAAACCTATTTTTAATGTATTTACTTCATTTTTGGGAGTTATTGGGTAGTTTTGGAGCCTAAATTTTGGGAGGAAGTTGGAGATGAGTAACCAACTTCCAAGATATATAACCCAGGCCTGTTTGAGGCCATAAGAGGGAATTCAGAGCAGAATTATGCTGAGGAGAAGCCAAGCCAAAGCCATTTTGAGGCAGAGAATCTTTTTGAGGAGGAGACGTTGTCAGATCATTTCTGGGAGCTCCAGACGTCCGTTTTGTGTGCCATTTTCTTTGCAGGGTTCTAGAGATCTGGAAAAACATGACCAGATCAGTCTTGTAGCCATTTGGCATTGCAACGATGTACTTTTGATATTTTGATCAGAAATAAAGAAGCCTCCCCCACTGAGAAAAAGGCCCGGAGACGTAGGCAAAGTTGTGCCAAACTCCGTTATCAATCTGCGTGTTATGGTTTGCTGTCTTTTATTTCATTTCAGATCTGCAAATATGTATATGGCTGTCATAATTCCTCTTGTTTCCTCATTCTTCACTAAGTTTTCTCAAATGGTTAATTAACGCATGCAAAATTAAAACTCAACCATTAGTCATTAAAAAATCCCACTCCGCATAGGACATGAGATCTGTGCGCACCTCACCAGATCCTCCTTCCCTGAGCTAGGTTGAAGCATAAATCCTTCTTACAATATGCACACAATCTTCTTACAATCACTTGCACTTAGCTCTGCAAGTTCTTAATACATAGTATGCATGAAGCATCCACAACTATTCGCACTTAGCACATTGGCCTCTTCCTACATCGCCTAGATATCTATTTATACAATTCAAAATGGGCCCAAACATGGGTAAACCCATGGACTGACATCCCATACTCATTACATAAACCCTAATCCCAAAACTGCCCTAAACAGGGACCGAGATCCCACGATCTCTGCTTCGACTTGTGCTCTACCTTCGACCAGCCTGTCGAAGTCCCAAAATAGGTCAAACATGACCAAGGATCTTCCAAAACTTGGTCAAGGGACAACATGCCCCCAACACTCACCTGTGACTCATCTCGAGTCACTCTGCTCTGGGTAACTCTGCTTCAAATGCCTCAATCTTTGCTTGAGCTGCTTCTACCCGCTACTTTTCCAAGGCCTCCTGCTCAGAAAAATCTTGAATAATTGCCTCAGTCACTGGTCCCTCTAAGCGTTGTTCTACCAAAGTGACAACCTGTTCCAACTCCGTTCCTCTACCTTCAATTTCCTAAAAAAGTAGGCAAGTTGCATCTTGAACTGGTTGAATCTTCTGAGTTACTTCCATGACTCTGCTTTGTATGGCATGGACCTATTGCTAAGTTGTGCGCTATTCTTGGGATATTTTCATCCTCTCAATTGCTGACAGGAGTTTCAATTGCGCTTGTACTACTGTTGCTTGCTTCTTTGCTTCCTGGATCTGCGACTCCAGTGTCTTCAGTTTAGGGTCCTCGGTAAGTCACTCGTAAGTATACACACTGCGACTGCTTAGTTATTTACATTCCACGGCTAATGCTTTGATCCTTTCAACTGCGCTTCAGGCAGTTTCTTCTCTCTGGTCTCGCACTTCCTATGGAGTGCTTGGCACTATTTGTATCTCTAGTTTTGTGACCCTTTGTTGAAGCTGTTGAATGGCTTGAACAAGCTTCGCCACTTGATTCTCCACTGGGTCTTCCTCCATTTTCTCTAAGCCTGTCATAGAGTGAAGTGCTATACGGACTACTTCTTTGAATCAAACCTGCTCCATGAGCAGTCGTTCTGTCTCCTACTGGATCTACACTTTATCCTCTTCAAACTTGGTTTGGAGGGCATCCTTATCCTATTGCGTAACTCGACGTTTCTCTATCACTTCCTCTCATGATTGCTTCAGGGCCACTATGGCCTACTCTTTTCCTTCTTGCACATGATGAAGGTGAGCTTCAGTCACATCAGCTATTCTGCGGAGTTGGGTAGGCTCATCTCCCAACTCTGTTTCATCTGATGATGGGGGTGCAGTGGACACTACATGGCTGGAGTGAAGGGATTGTTGTACTCCTCTCAGTTCTGCTTCTATTCTTTCGTACATGGTTTCTTGTTTTGCTTTAGTTCTCTACAAAATATATTCGCAGACGTATGATACAGCTGCGATAATGAAGTCGAATTCATCAACCGTAAACACAGTCTGCAACTTCGACTTACTAGCTTTGGACTTCTTCCGCGATGTAGGTTTCATTGGGGAAACCTTTATTTTCCTAGATGTGTCTGTGTCATCAGGGGGATTCTGTGGCGGTGTTACTTCACCCTACTTCTGCTTGTCTTCTTCCCCTTCTTTATCTTCTTTGTCCACTTCGTCATCTCCTCCTTTGCTAGGTGTATCTGATGCAGTTTCTTCTGATGTGTTGTGTATTTCCTGAACATCTTCCTTCTGTTTCTTCCTGCTACTGCTAGGTGCATCGTACTCTTCACGAGTAACCACCGAATTTCCAATGAGTTCAGGTTCATACAGTTCATCCTGGTCGATTGGTATAAGGAATTATGTGGGCCATTCTTAAGTGATTTCTTCTAGGTCCTCCTTTGTGAGCTTGTAGTAGGACTGAATTTCTTCTTTACTTTCGTCTGCGCGCACAGTGATATAAATAAAATTCCTATCTGCGCGGAACTTCATAAGGGGCATGAAACTGTCCAGAGTGTTCAGTGTCATACAAGGGAAAGACTCAATATCCCTCTTCAACTACATGTAATAGGTATAAAATATTGCGTTCGACTGCCATTGTTTCCCCATATCACTCAAATACTAGAGCGTGGTGAACTTTGCAGATAGCGGCTCGAACGGTTCAATGCCAGGAAAGGTAGCTCCTTTTGGCATCCCCAAGCAATGAACGTGATGAGGATCAACAACCAGCTAAAGAGGAACTCATAGCCCTGATCCTGAGTTTCACGTTAATCCAATTCTAACTGGTTGACTAAGTAACTAGCCCAGTTCATTTGGAGTCCTTCCATGCATTTTCTAGCGAGGTCAATGACAAACCTTGTGACCTACGTGGGTCTATTCTTTCAGACTATCTTACTAGAAATTAACTATCAAGCAAGGCACAATGTACCATCTTGAATGGAGTCTACCTTGTATCCTCGTGTCCCCTTCTCTACATCGCCATAGGTGTCTTTGATCTTCTGCACCAAGGAACGATCTGCAACCTTCCCTGGATAAAATTCTTGTGGGTTTGGTCCTTGCATGCTGAATCCGGTGATCCTATAGATCAACGCCGGATCGACGGTGATGCATCTGTCTAGCCAAAAATAACCACCATGGAAGCATGAAAACAAGAGTTTAGCGCACGTGCTAACCTCCTGATGCCTTCCAAAATGTGGTATCTTCATCACGTTCAAGATAGTGGATCTCATGATGTCTATAGTCCACGACTGGGGGATGATTTTTGACTTCTTCCCCTTGGTATTGGTCAAATAATTGTGTGATGTGAGCATGACATAGATCTTACAGTCTCCTAGGTTATAGTCACTAATCTTCAAGGTTGGAATCCTCTCCAACTACGGTCTGATTGATTGTATTCCCTTTGGGAGGTACGCAGTGATGACTGTGTAGTCGAAGTCCCTTGGGACATTGTCATGACTCACCACACTGACCAGGGGTGGGATGTAGTCGTGCAGGATAGACGATATTAACTTTGCATTCACCAAGTCATCTCGATGCTTGGTTCTTTTCTCGGTCACATCTCAGGATGGTCCAGATCCACGAGTACTCGATGGAGAGGCTTGCACTCCTCTCATCAATGAAGCTTAAAATACCTCAGACATCACCTTCTTGGTCATGAGGTCTATTATAATCTCTTCGATGACTTTTTATGCTACGCTAATTTCATCCGACATGCACACTTGAGATAAGATATCTCAGGTTGATGATCAATTACTCAATGCAATAGAATGGGTGGCGAAGTCTCGATAAACGCAACGCGGTAGTAGTTATCTCTCCGTGGGCTCAAGGAATCATTGTTTTCAAAAAATTTCTTAGTGCAATGCTCGACGAGATAATTAGACAACACCATAACAGTTTCTTCCAATGGGTCGAAAATGCCTAATCAATGCAATTCCATCCATTATGGCGTGGTCCTAACGGTCCAATGGTGAGATTTTGGTCCATAATTTCTCTTCTAACCATTCAGGAACATCTTTCTAATGGTCATAATGCCTCCAATGGTTATATTCCGACAAAGTTCAAATTCTGGTAACCTTCCTTCTGCGAAGTCTTCCCTGTGATTTCCTGCAATTTTTCTAACTTTGATTTCTTCTTGTTGAGCTTTCTAGCCTTTTTTCCTATAATCTAATTTATTGGGTTCCTCTTCCCATTTTGATTCTTATCTTCTCTTGGCATAGTAACTTCGTGTTGTTGACAGTCTTTCACAGGGTTCGAGTGTAATACTTTTTCTCTTTTTGGGTAGGTTCTCTACTCTCTTGTACAGACATGCGTCTCCAATATTCCAGTGTCCTTTCAACTTCGACGTCCATATCTTTGGTCCTTAGTAGCTTCGACTGGTTCTCTTATTCTTCCAGTAAGTGCGTTATTCTCCTAGCCATGAAATCTCTTAGTTCTTTCTTTTTCTGTTCTAGGGCTTCCTCTTCTTTTCTTCGACTCTAGTCTTTCTCAATCTAGGTTTTTCCTAATAGCATAGAAAATGGGGTGTTGTTCTCAATAAAATTAATGACCTCAAATTCTTCCTCTGTTGAAGTTCCATGAGCACTCATAGATGTATGGATAAGCCTTCCACACAGGTTGATTATCTTTCCTCTAAATAATCCTATTCCTACCAATGAGGGAATCATAGCAGGTTTTCCCAAAATTTCCCAAGTTCCTTCTGTCATGATATTCACCTGTGTTTCCTCATCCAGAACACAGTCTATGTCGAAGTCTCCTATTCTTTCTTCTATGCATTCTTTGTCTTTTAATATCTCTGATAGATTGGTGTCTCTGTGATCATTTAGGGTTTCTTTCATCTTTAGTAATACACGCTATGATTCTTTCTAGGATTCTACCATAATCTTAGTCTCTTGGCCTTTCTCATGGTTTTCTTGTTCCATATTCATCTTTTCAACTTTAGCAATCATTCTAGGGAAATCCAAAACTTCATGGTCCATAGATTTGCAACAAAGACAACTAGGTCTTCTACCAGGGAATTCCTTAGCCAGATGTCCTGGTCTTTTGCAACTGTAACAAAGGGTTAATCCTCTCTTTCTCTTAAATGATCCCCATCTTTTCCTGTACTCCGCACTAGGATCACGGTAACTAACCTGCAAAAAATTCTTTCTAGGATCCTGCATCCATTTGTTAGTCTATTCATTCTTTCTATGCATAGGGATAACATATCTATCATATCTACTCATATCATATCTTATTTCTTCTAGTTGTACCCTAGTTTTCAGACTAGGACAAAATTTATCAAACATATCTAGATCCATACTTTCGAAACAATTTTTTTTTTCTTATCTTACCTTTCTCAGAGCACAAAGCTTTTAGATCTTACCTCTTAAATAAAATAATTTCATTGTTCTTACCTTTAGCAGAGCACAAATCTTTTAGATCTTACCTTTTCTTCAGATTAGACTTCTCTTCTCAGCACAGATCTTCACAAGTCAAGTAAAATACTACACACTAAAGTAACAAATCTACGCACAGAGTTTTTTCTTTTCCTCAGTTCCCAACAATCATAGTTTCAGGCCCCGACAACGGAACCATTTTTTGGCACATGGGCAGACCCGGGGTTCAACGCACCAACAAAACCCTAACTACCGACCCTTTCAGCAATACCTGCGAAGCAGATGAAGTCTCACCTGAGGTAGAGGCAGGGGTGGTTACAGGACTCAAGTGTTTGCAACCTAGCTGGGACACAGATATGTGATTACATTAGCCTAGCAAAGAACTTAACAATTACCATTCATTAGTATTCAACCAATATTCACTTTGTAGATCGAACCCTAATTACAAAGCAACGTGGTATTCGACCAGATCTAGCACATCTCAACACTTAGCATAAGAAAACATATTAGATCTAGCATCTTATTCATATCACTAAGCATTAAGCTATCAGATTCACCTAAACATACATTATTTCACTAAGCATTAATCACATAAGCACTATAATAACCATAATGCACAAAGCAACCATAACATAGGATATACTTGGTTCACCCTAGTGTGGGGCTACATCCACCAACTCTTCTCTTATTCATTATCTTCTCTCAATATTCTACAATCACAAAGCCCAGAAACCCCACTCCGCATAGGACAGGAGATCTGCACACACCTTGCCGGATCCTCCTTCCCCAAGCTAGGTTTAAGCACAAAGCCTTCTTACAATATGCACACAAGCTTCTTACAATCACTTGCACTTAGCTCTGCAAGTTCTTAATACATAGTATACACGAAGCATCCACAACTATTCACACTTAGCACATTGGTCTCTTCCTACATTGCCTAGATATCTATTTATACATTACAAAATGGGCCCAAACATGGGTAAACCCATGGGCTGACATCCCATACCCGTTACATAAACCCTAATCCCAAAACTGCCCTAAAAAGGGACTGAGATCCCACGATCTCCGCTTCGACTTGCGCTCCACCTTCGACCAGCCTGTCGAAGTCCCAAAATAGGTCAAACATGACCAAGGATCTTCCAAAACTTGGTCAAGGGCCAAACGGTGTTCATTTCAAGACTATACACATCAATGCACATTTAAACATACAACATCGATGCTAAAATGTTCAAACACACCGTCACTGTTCATAGTGAAGATTGTTAGTGAATGTGAGTGATCGAAAGTTTTTTTTGAATATTTTTTTCAGTGCGCCTATACGGTACATCCACCCCGGTAGTCAACTAAAATATAATGCATCGATGTGCATATATTCAAACACACCATCATAAGTTATAAAAAACAACAAGCATCGATCAAAGTGCACTGGTACAATTGAATCTTACGTACCGATGTGTACACAATGTACGATGGTGCACCGTCGTATGGGTAAATAAAAAGAAATTACTAGACATATTTTCATTGTGAAACCTCATCTAATGCTTCCAATATCTCAATAAGACACCAATGCTCACTCTATTTTCACGGACACCCTATTTTCGGTGCTTCTCGGTGATTTGGATAGATCCACCAGTCGATATTCCACACATTTCCATTTTTTGGAAATTACCACGAGTTTTAATTTCCTCTCAACGGTGGAACCATGCCTCCTCAGGACATAAGAGTCAAGTTAGTTTGTTTATTACCTTCCCATTTCCATTTTCATGAGTTTAAAATTTGAATTTAGCTTGAAATTTGGGACTTTTCAAAAAAAAAATCCATCTCCAAGTGGTGTGTTGTTTCTATTCGAATCTCCCTAGAATGATGTGTCCTGTGCCAACTTCACAGTAAGCAACACTTCTTGTGCATCCAAATTTTACATTAAGTGGTGCTTCTGCTCAAATGACCCGAATCCGGTGTGTTATAAAGGAAAACACCCAGTAAATAAAGTGTGAGTGCTTTTCAAACTTCGAAGCATCAGTGTGTTTCATTTAACCAAGCACAATGTTAAAAACGACATATGAAATATAACTTATTGGTGCAACCATTTTAAACAAATACACCGATGTAATTAATATATCCGTACCAAAATAAATATTGATTGATTTGGAATTATGGGGTGTTTCCTTTGATGCCTCGTATCTCATGCTCTACTATTCACAATGCACCATTAAACAAAATGAAAGTACTTCAAAAACACGGGTGCACCAATGCGTTCCTAGTAACACATCAAACTGCTTAATTTGCAATGAATCAATATAATGGAGTGGTGCCCATACTGACAAAAACTGCATTGGTACATTACACTATAAGGCACACTGCTAAACATCAATCTGGTGCTCTAGAAACTATAGTGCACCGGTACTATCTATTAGAGAAACCACATCGTTGTGAGTATATTTCATAAAAAATGGGTCGGCAACATGTTTATGTTAACCAAACACACCATTGCGGTATGCCATTTCAGTGGATGCCCCGTAACCGATGCTCTTGATAATAAAACACACCATTGAACAAAACATAGGTGCTCCAATAACACAATAACACTGGTGTGGTATATTAACACATCACACCGCTTAAGTTGATATAAAACAATTTCACCTGTTGGTGCACTTGGATCCAAACAATGCACCGGTAACGTAAAGAGCATGACACCACGATGAATTTTCACAAATTATCAGTGCAGTGCGTTGTATGGTAAGCACTACTAAGATGCTAGGAAGCGTGCCAATTGAGATAAACATGCTAATGCATTCTATTAATCGAACAAAACCAATTTTTTGAAACAAAATTTTTCCTCCCTAGTGCATCAAATAACTAAAATGCACCAGTGATGTGTACTACAACACAACAAGAAAATTACATAATAATTTACCATATCGATTCATTTTATGGGGTGACCAATTAGTAGTGCGTTATAATACAAACACACCAGTGTCAATGCATACAAATATAAAATGGAGCATTGGTGTGTTACGTTAAACGAAACAAATTGGTGCGATTAAGTGAGTTGCACCATGAAAAATAGTTTAAAAAGTATCATTCTGATGTGTCTTTTAAAATATGCCTGTTAATAGTGCGTCAAGAAAATATAGTGCACTGGTTAAAAGCATTTGGTGCTCAAACTAACATAGAGATTCAATGCATTTAATATAACCAAGCACACCACATGGTTTAACATTAACAACTTCTACTACATCAGTGCGTTTTGTAGAACCAATCCCCCTAAGTTACACAATTCATATGTGAGATCACATTGCGAGTCGTTTTGTATGACAACCATTAACTAGTGCGCTATATATCACAATGAACCACTATAGATAACAATAATTGACTAACAATGATGCACCAATGTGTTGTTTTTAATACACCTATGTTTGGTGCATTATGTTTGATATCGAGCACCGAACATAGTGCGTATGTTTTTGTTAATAGCACCAATTACTTTTTCACTTTTTTTTTTTATTTTATAAACAAAAACTAATTTCAGTTTTTGATAAACACAAATTAGTTATATATGCTTGTGTTTTATATTTTAAAATCCTTTTATCTATATATATGTTCCTAAAAAGGATTTTATGTGAATCATTTATGCCAACGATGCCAAGTGCAGTAGAAACCAAAAGAAAAAAAGTAATTCACAAAATACATATGAAAACCTCCACAATTAAATTTTGTGGAGTTTTTTCTTTGCAGAGGAAAAAACATAGGTCATTGTTTGGTGCCTCTCATAATTTAGCGCATGGAATCAATCATTTTCCACTTCCTCATTTCTCTACCTCGCATCTCCTTCTCTATGGGCCACTCAAATTTCTCTAAGATACCATCCTCATCATTCATGTAACCATAATATGAACTAGCGTCAATTTGCTTGTAGATCACATACCTACACCTCCTATTTTTTGCCTCGAGGGGGCTTATCGAATAGCTCTTTGAGGATGGGGAGGAATTTTGTAGCCCCAAAGTATCTATAACTAGGGAATTTTCCTGTGGCACTGGGCACATAAACTTCGTTCCCTTCCAATTTTGTCATCTTGGCCCCTACTTTTCATAATTAGGACTACCAATATCTACGATCGAAGCTTCCTAGTGCCCATTTTCCCTATTCAACAAGAAAGGACCTTGGTGGATGTGTTAATCATAACATTGTGTCAACCTCAATAATGAGCTAAGCTCCATATTGTCTATTTAATAGAAGTTAATAAGAACATTTGGAAAAACAAATGATGATCCATAAACTTTGTCAGCATACCTTATCATTAAATATTAAGCATTTCCTTGGCCTTGGATTGCTCCTCCATGAGATCCTCACTCGTGTACTTAATAAGAATCTCATCATGTTTCTCCTTCTCCACAACCATTCTCTTGATCGCTCTCTCATCCAGAAGGGGAACATGGGAAAAAAACTCTCGCTCTCTTTGTTGTTGGTTTCCCTTGTCCTGCTCTCCTATTTCTTCTGCCACATCCTCAGCTTCCTCGAATAGGACTAAATTAATGGAAATGACATCCCTAATCTTGATAATCAACCTGACATGCCTCTATATAGACTTTATCCTCTGCCACTCTCTCAACACTCTGGCTTGCATCTCCTCCTTAGTGGGCAGCTCGAATTTCTCCAAGATATCGTTCTCATAATCCTTGTCACCATAATAATTCACATCAATTCACTTGTAGATCGTATATATAGAAATCATATTCTTTGCCTCATGGGGCTTATTGAATAACTCTTTGATGTCGAGGAGGAATTTCTCAGATGCACTTGTACAATTGGTTGTTGGAAGATTGTAGCATTCCATCTCCTAGAAATCAATTGTACAAGTGCAACTGAGAAATTCCTCCCCGACGTCAAATATCTATTCAATAAGCCCCTTGATGAAAAGAAAAGAAGGTCTAAGTATGTGATTTACAAGTGAATTGACACCATTTTTTATTGAGAAAGAGATGACGAGAACAATATCTTGAAGAAAGTCAATCGACCCACGGAGGAGGAGATGCAGGCCAAAGCATTGAGGAAGTGGAAGAGGACCGAGTCTATCTAGAGGGATGCTAGGTTGACGATCAAGAGTGGTGATCTCATTTCCATCAATCCAGACCTATTCGAGGAAGATGATGATGTGGTAGAAGAAATGGGAGAGTAAGATGAGGGAAACCAATGGTAGAGAGAGTGAAAGTTTGTTTCCCATGTGCCCCTTATGGATGAGAAAGTGATTGATTGCATGGTTATGGAGAAGAAGAAACATTATGAGCTTCTTGGTAAGTACACAAGTGAGTATCTCATGGAGGAGTAGGTTGAGGCCATGCAATACTTAATATTTAGTGATAAGGCATGTTGACAAAGCTTATGGATCATCGATTGTTTTTCCAAATGTGTTTCTTAACTTCTATTAAATATACAATATGAAGCTTAGGTCATTCTTGATATTAACAAAATATTATAATTAAGACATCCACATGGGTCCTTTCTTACTTAAAAAGGCAAAGGGGCACTGGAAAGCTATGATCATAGAGCTTGACAGTCCTAATTGTGCCAAAGTAGGGGCCAAGATGACAGGCTTGGAAGGGAATGAAGTTGATGTGCCTGGTGCCACCAACAAGGGTCCCAGTTATAGATACTTCAGGGCTATGCAATTCCTCCCCATCCTAAAAGAGTTATTCAATAAGTCCCCTTGACTTGAAGAGGAGGAGGTGTAGGTATGTGATTTACAAGATAATTGATGCCAATTCATAGGATAGCTATAGGAATGACGAGGACGGTATCTTGGAGAAAGTCGAGCGGGCCATACAGGAAGGAGATGTGAGGCAAAGTAATGAGGAAGTGGAAGAGGATCGAGTCCATGCTCTAAATTATGAGAGGCACCAAAGAGTGATTTCCTCCACAACCTCCACAAAAATTTAATTATGGAATTTTGCATGCGTACTTTGTCAATTAAATTGTTTCTCGATGCATTTTTATGTAACAACTGCTCTCGTGCGCCTCCAATCACATTGGTGTGTTATAAACAATACATCACACATGTATATTGTGATTTTTCAAATCCCGTTGATGTTGTTGTTTGATTTATAAAATGTCTAAAAAGTACACAAATGATTTCTCTATTTTTAAAATAAATTTAAGATGTACCACTCATTAGAATTTAGAGTTGCCATATAATGTTTAACTTTAGTTTTATGAAATTGTTTACTTTGGATTGTAATTTCAAAAACTTATAACTATTAATTCCATATAATGTTAAATTCAACCACAAGGTGAATTGTTTAATTTCCAGCAAGGTACAATATGTTGATTAAACATGTTTACAAAGAAAAATTACTTTTATGAAATGTTATTTTTCGACGTTGTTTAACTGTTATACGAAATGGATTTTTTTGCCAAAATCTAACGACATAAATCTGCACGAAAGATCTATTTTTTGTTGTTTAAAATCCATTTCTGAATGCTAAAAAACCCCTAGGGCACTCGAATTATACAGAAATAATCACTCAAATATGTGGATCGAACAATTTCTCGCCGGATTTCAGGAAAATGTCCTCGAAAAAATTACCAGAAAAAAGTCATTTCATAGAATGTTTAGACTATGACGTTAGTTTCTCATTTATTTTATTGATAACATTATAATAGTTGTTCATAATTGCATTTATAATTGTTATATTTATGAGTAGTAATGGTACACTTATCTTCCATATTGGGATTTTTTTTTTTCAAATATTATATTGGGACGATTTATGCCAAGTATCATATTAGGCTCTAAAATGCACCTCACTTTATATCAATAATAATTTTTTTTAATAAAGGTGTTAATATAATCAATATGTTTTTTTTTTGTTTGTAGGAGAAAATGTCAATTTTTTAAATATGGTCGAGCTAAAATTTTATTGCAAAAACATAGACATGTGTTTTTAAATTATGATACATGTTACACGAAAAATATTAAAATAACAGGAAACAATAATATATATACTATGGATGGAGGTTGGGGTATGTGGCTAGGGTTTCTCTGGCCGCAGACCCCTCGCTATACCTTTCTCTTCTAATTCTTGAGCATGGATTTTCCCAGTGACCTCTTTCTCCATGAAGCCATCTTCTCCACAAAATTGTTTCCCTGGTTCAGAGTCTATATTTCATGGTTTTTTCCTGCGGGGAGGTTTCCTATCATCCCGTCAATTGATCTTCGTGCGTGGATCAGGATAGTCTCTGAAATGAGGCAATGGTTCATCATTTAAGGCTGCAGTTTCTCCTGGTGATGCAGTGTCTTCGCCTTGGACCTCTTGCTTTGCTTAGATCGAGTCTTTTTTCCCGGATCTGTCCTTCCTTTGGGTGGTGATGCAGTTTCGGTGCTTGCAACCTCTGTTAAGGGTTGCAATATGCTTGTGGGTGCATTTGTGGGGGCGTCGTCTCATGTTATTTTCTCAGATATGTGTATTTAACGGAGAGGCTTCCTCTACTCTCATGTCGTCATATGTGGTATCTCCATCTGACCTCCCTCTCTGGTATCGGGGTAACTGTGAGGGTTTGATGCATTCCATGGGATTCACACTACTGGTTTCAAAGCTTGAGTGCAGAGTCTCATAATTTTATTGGCCAGGGTTTGGATTTTTTGTTCCCTCTCTTTTTCTGGAGAGGATTTGATGCCTCTCAAGCCTGGTACATCCCTCTTTTGGTTTCTCCTTGGAGGTATGTTGTGTGCCATCTCTCGGATTTAGTCTCTAGGTATTTCTTTCTATAATTTATTCTACTTGTGATGGTTCAACCTTCGTGGGTGCGTGGATTTGGGGTTGGGACTTGGTTCTTGGTTCTTTCGATTTATTCCACTCTTGGTTTACACTTCCTCTCTATGGTTTCTTTGGTTTGTTCAGGGTTTGATGTATGCTCAGATCTGAATCCTATTGGAGGCTATCTATGTTTTTTTCCTCCTATCTGGCGGGGATTTTTCCATAGCTTTGAGGTCTTGTCTCATGCATGCGGTTTTGCATTATGGCACTTTGAGGTCCTTTGAGAGGGCGTGCAAATTTTTGTCTTACTTCTATTGGTCAAGGTCTCCATTGATGTTGCTTCTATCTGGTTCTGCTGATGTGAGGGTTTTCATATGACTCTGACCTGGTCCATCCGACCACTAGGGTTTGTTCAGATTGCATTTTTGGGGTTATTTTTGTGACGGGTTCTCTTGACCCGAGTTTTTCAACTTATTTGGGGTTTCTTCCTAGTTCATGTTTCTATATTTTATTTATGTCTTACCATCCATCTTTTTTTTCCCTTTGGGATCTTTCTACCTATGATTGTTAGAAAAACAGGACCGCGGAGCAATAAAATAAAACAAATGCAGAAACAAAACATAGAAGACACACAATACAAGAGAGACACAGATTTACGTGGTTCACCCAG